>CM040766.1:61364898-61517398 GCA_022829085.1 Abramis brama | reverse complement strand
CACACACACAGAACTGTTTCCAACACTCATAATGAATCATCATATTAGAGTGATTTCTAAAGGATCATGTGATAGACTGGAGTAATGATGCTGCAAATTCAGCTTTGCATCACAGGAATAAATGATAATTTAAAGTGTAATAAATTGAAAACCAATTATTTTAAATTGTAATAATATATCACAATATTACTAATATTGTAATTAGTATATATATTATTAATATTGTAATAATATATCACAATTTTTTGATCAAATAAATGCAGGCTTGATGAGCAGAAGAAACCTCTTTCAAAAACATTAAATATAGTAATGTGTCCAAACTTTTGGCCTGTACTGTATATATATATATAAATAACCTAAACAAGCCCCTTAAAAACACAATAAGAGCCATTCCACCCAATGGGTGACATTTCTGTCTGCAGGACAATATATATATATAAAAATGCATGAAAATGAACTCTAGGCTTCCTGTGACGTCATGGTTGTGGCGGCAGCCTGATTTTTAAGCTCCCAGAGGAGAATTTGTAAAAACTAGCCAAACCTTAATTATAAACCTTATTTTCTGCAAAAAAACACTCACAATAATCAATCGAAATGGCCTGCAATCGAAAAGATACGGATAAGAAGGGTAAAGCGTCGAAAGAAGATGAACAACCGAACCCAAAGGACGAGGGAGGAGAAGAGCACATGGCGGCAGTGCTAGCCGAGCTGCGAATACTAAGAAAGGAGCACGCTGAAGCCTCTAAAGACACTAAAGACTCCTTAGCAAGAGTAGAAGCCGCACTGGCCGAAGTAGACGAAAGGATGACGAAATTAGAACAGCGTGTGACTGAATACGAACAGAGGCTGAGTGATGCAGAAGATAAATCGCAAAGAAACGAGCGAGCCCTTCATTACTTGCTACAAAGAGATGCCAGCTTGTCTGCAAAATGTGAAGACCTTGAGTCCAGAGCAAGACGGAATAACGTCCGCATATACGGCGTGAAAGAAGACGAGGAAACCAACAAAGACATGCTGAGTTTCGTAAATGATCTCATCCGAACCTCACTGACATTACCAGAAGAGCTCAACTTAAATGTAGAGAGAGCACACCGCTCACTGACTATGAAACCGAAAGACGCAGCGAGCCCCCCGAGATCCATTATCGTTAGATTTCTGGACTACAGAATCAAAGAAACGGTAATCCAAGGAGCATGGAAACACCGCGGAGGAGTGCCATATAACGGACAGAGGATTTTCTTTGACCAGGACTACACGTCAGACATCCAGAAGAAACGCAAGCAAGTAAGAGACGTGATGAAATTGCTTAAGGAGAAGAACATCAAAGCTCAATCGCCATTTCCTGCCAAGCTGAAAATTCACCTGAAATCTGGAACGAAGACCTTCACGACCCTCGCAGACGCGGCCGTAACGCTCGGAGAGTTGGGTATCCAGGTTCAATTGAACGAACGTGAGACACTACAGGCGGAACTTTTGAAAAACAAATGGACCGAGGCTTCAACGTCAAACAGAGCGAATTCAATGACCACCGCGGACTTGAAGAGCATTTAGCACAGTTAGTGATTTAAAAAAGAAAAAAAAAGAAAAAAAAACATTTACCCTGTAACACATGTTTGGCTAGTTTTATTATTTAAATATAGCTAATAGGAAGGGAAGGGTTCTCCTCAGTTGAGCGGTTTTTTTTTTTTTTTTTTAATATATAACAATTTATTTTTTTTCTCTCTTCTATTCTTTATTTACATTTTTTTTTTTTTCGTCGGCGTTTACATTAGGCCATATTACAGGCAACTTATCGTGTAAGCTATACGTTAGTTGCAACAGCACTGTGTGCACATCCCCAGAGAGACCGGTCACAACTCTCTGTCCTTGTTGAGACTGAGTTTATGCTTGTTAGTACAGTCGGGTTTTTGGAAGTTTTTTTTTTCTTTCTTCTTGTTCTATTTGTGAGTTCTTGTTCTCCACAATGGTGGAAGTTATATGTTATTCTTACAATTAAGCAGTCACATAAGATGCTTTGTAAACACGGGTATGGGTCTACATTTGGAAATTTAATGTCTACTATAAAAAAGGTCAAAATCATGGGATACTGTTATCCACATGGATAAACTGATTGTAGTAAGCTATAATGTCTGTGGATTAAACCATACTATCAAAAGGAAGATAATATTCAATCAGCTCAAAAAAATGCAATGCTCAATTGCATTATTACAAGAAACCCACTTATCAGAGAGTGAGCATATAAAATTAAGAAGGGAATGGGTTAATTTAGTATATAGTGGCTCAAATGGGAAAAAAAGAGAAACAGAAACTTGGCCTTTAATGCAGAGAAGGTGATACAGGATAAATCAGGTCGTTTTGTTATGGTGGTTGGGACTGCTGGAGGAAACGAGGTATCCATCCTAAATGTATATGCCCCAAACGAGTATGATCTAATGTTCTTTAGAGAGATCGCTAACATCATTGCAGGCAATGTAAAAGGGGTATTAATAATAGGAGGGGACTTTAATGCAGTGCAGGATGGGAAACTGGATAGGATGCCCACTGAGAAGGGATCTCAGTGCTCCAAAACAAAAACCTTAAATAACTTTATGCCCGAACTGGGTCTTACTGACCCATGGAGAGCTAAAAACCCAAAAGGAAAAGATTTCAGTTTCTTCTCTAATGTCCACAATAGTTACTCAAGGATTGATTTTTTCTGTCTCCCCCAACAATACATGCATAAAGTAACAGACTGTTTCATTGAACCTATAACTCTGAGTGATCATGCACCTATTGTGCTGAAAGTAGATCTAGGCATGCACTCTTTTTTCAGATATTGGAGGTTAAACGTATCACTGCTGAATAAGTCTGAAATAGTAGAAGAGTTAAGCAAAACCATAAAAGAATATTTTGAGATCAATGATAATGGTGAAGTTGATCCTTCAATTCTGTGGGAGGGAGCAAAAGCAGTTATGAGAGGAAAAATAATACAGATATCATCAAAAATAAAAAGACAGCGACTTAAGGAACAACTAAATCTGGAAAATAAAATAAAGCTTTTAGAGACACAACACAAAACCACAAGATTGAGCAACATTGCTACAGAACTTAAGGAGACAAGAAAAGCCTTAGACAAACTCCTGTCATATAAAGCGGAAGGGGCTTTAAGATTTTCTAAACAGAGATATTACGAGATGGGGAATAAAGCTAGCCGCCTTCTAGCATTTCAACTTCGTAAAGCTCAAGCTAATCGTACTGTATGCAAGGTTTGTCATCCTACGCTGAGTAGAACAGTATCTCAACCCAAAGAGGTAGCAGATGCCTTTGCATCATTCTACCAAAACTTATACAAAGAACCAAGATTACAAACATCAGGAAAGGATACTGATACTTTCCTCACTGGTTTAAATCTCCCCACATTATCAGAAGAAACATCTAAACAGATGATAACACCAATTACAGAAACAGAAATAAGAGAGGCTATAAAAAGATTGAAAAGCAACAAATCTCCAGGAGTCGATGGGCTTCCTGGAGAATTTTACAAATGCTTCATAAATGACCTTGCGCCCGTACTAACCAAGGTGTTTAGATACTCCCTCTCTAAGAACAACCCTCCGGAGACATGGTCACAGGCTATTATATCTGTGATTCATAAAGAAGGGAAAGACCCAACACTCTGTGAAGGATATAGACCCATCAGCCTGATATGCAATGATCAGAAAATACTGACAAGTATTTTAGCACATAGAGTTCAAAAACATATTACTACTCTGATTAAGCCAGATCAAACAGGATTTATTCCTAACAGACAGGGTGCCAACAATATAAGAAGAACCCTAAACATAATTACTTGTGCTAAAAGAGACAAACAAACATCAATGTTAATAAGCTTTGATGCACAGAAAGCATTCGACACTGTAAATCGGGACTTTTTATACAAAACGCTATCAGTAATGGGATTCCACCCAAAATTTGTTGATTGGGTCAGAGTTATTTACAGAAATCCAAAATCTCGTGTCAGGGTAAACGGATGCTGTTCTGAGTTCTTTGATCTACAGAGGGGGGTGAGGCAAGGGGACTGTCTTAGCCCTCTGCTCTTTGCTATAAATATTGAACCCTTGGCAGCATCTATAAGACAGAATGAGGAAATAAAAGGCATAAAAGACATGGGAAATAAGGAGCACAAGGTATCTCTTTATGCAGACGATATCCTGACCTATATAAGGGATCCAGTGCTTTCTGTCCCTGCACTGCTAGACACCTTAAAAAAATATGGAGAACTCTCTGGTTATCAAATCAACCAATCGAAGTCTGAGGCAATGATGCTAGTTGGACATCGGCCAACCCAATTATCAGAAAGGCTTGATTTCCACTGGTCGCAAGGATTTAGATATTTGGGAATTTTCATAACGACAGGCCTATCAAAACTGTTTAAAGCCAATTACGGTAAATTGTTGGGCAACATAAAAGCGAACCTTACTAGATGGGAAATTCTTCCACTCTCCCTGATAGGAAGAATAGAAACTATAAGAATGAACATTTTACCAAGGTTGCTCTTTCTCTTCCAATCACTACCTATATATGTTCCTGCCTCCACCTTTATTACATTAGATAAATGGCTATCCAAATTTATTTGGCAAGGAAAGCGACCCAGACTTAAATTTAAAAGACTATTTTGCCCAAAGGAAAATGGAGGCCTGGACTTGACTAGCTTTAAAACATACTATTGGGCAGCCCAACTGAGATCAATGGTTGCGTGGATGTCCCAAGATACTGACACTATATGGGTTGGAATGGAGCAGAGTGAATGCCCAAATTTCCCATTAGATTCAATCCCATTCCTAAACCAAGACATATGGGGGAAGAATAAGATTACTAATGTATGGAGTAAAAACACCTTAAAAATATGGTCAATTGTGAGGAAAAAACTACAACTTCCCATGACTATTTCCAGAGCTATAAGGATAGCAAACAATTGTGAGTTCTCCCCAGCTAGGCTGGACAAGGGTTTCCTGAAATGGACAGAAAGGGGTCTAGTGGTTTTGGACCAATTGTTTGACGGAGCAGCCTTGAAATCATTTGAACAGCTCAAAGAGAAATATGATTTACCAAAACAAGATTTTTTTAGGTATTTACAAATTAGACATTACCTCCAAAATCATCAAGAACAGGAAAGGCTCTGCTCTCTACCAACAAAAATAGAGTGCTTCTTCATATCAATAACAGAAGGAATAGTGAAGTCAAAATTTATTTCACATATTTACAAAATATTGCAGGAAGAATTTAAAGGAAATAATTTAGATATTAAAGAAAAATGGGAATTAGAAATGAACACAATAATTACAGATAAGCAGTGGGAAACTTCATGCAGTCAAGGACACAGGGTAACCAGTAGTCCTAACTGGAAGGAATTTGGATGGATAATTAAAATGAGATATTTTAGAACTCCATTCATAACATCAAAATGGAGTAACAATTCAGACGGCTGTTGGAGGGGTTGTGGCTTGGTGGGAGATCATACTCATATATTTTGGGACTGCCCAAAGATAACAGAATATTGGCAAAATGTACAAAAAGAAATAAAAAAATGTCTTTGTATTGATCTACCTCTTGAACCATCATACTTTGTGCTGGGGATACTGCCAGTTGACCTTGAAGAGAATAACCAAACATGTTTGCTGAGAATCCTTCTTTTAATAGCGAATAAGGTAATCACAGCCTCCTGGCTGAAGCCACACCCTCCAACGGTTGCACAATGGAGGGAGAGAATCCAAGATGTTTATAACATGGAGCATACAACAGCATACTTACAACTGAAAGCAGATGTATTCCTTAATAAATGGTCCTCCATTGCCCAACATTTTCATTTGATATGACTATTATGCAGACTATATTTTTCTTACTTTTATTTTACTTATTTATCATTTATTTACCAATGGTCATTTGTATTGTAAAAAATTTCTGTACTATCTTCCAAATGTATATGTGGTATTGCACTTGCAGAGATAAGGATCTTTCCCCTCACATGTATTTTTGTTAGGATGGAAGACATCTATGGACTGCTATTCTATTTGTAGACTTGCCCTTGACACTTTACTGCACCATCAATATTGTACCATCAAAATGTTAATTCGTGACATACTGTATGACTGCACTTGATAATAGGAAATAAAAGAAAAGTTCAAAAAAAGAAAGAAAATGAACTCTAAAATACATTTTATTATTAAGCAACGTGTCCCACACATAAGGCTAACTGCAAATTTAAAATGTATAGGCTAATTAAACACATTAATAAAAACTACCTAGAACACTAAAAAAAAATAGCATTTGTTGCATGTCCCCACTCTCTCTCTCTCTCTCTCTCTCTCTCTCTCTCTCTCTAACCTTTACCATGAAATATAATGAGTAAAATCCTTCAGAAATCTTTTTTGTTTCTTTTTTCTTTTCTGTCAGACTAAACTGGGAAGGGTCAGACACAGCTTAGCACTCGCATATTGTTGTGCTATTGTTAGTTTAATTGCTTTTATTGCTCTCTTCATTTGTAAGTGTGTTTAAAAGTAAATGTACATCTGTCTCAAGAATACAATCTCACACTCATACAAAATTCAACATCTCTCTCTCACACACACACACACACACATCTGGACAGTTTAGAGCACTGACACACACACACACACACATCTGGACAGTTTAGAGCACTGACACACACACACACACACGCGCGCGCACGCGCACACACGCACCTGGACAGTTTAGAGCACTGACACACACACACACGCACACACACACACACAAACCTGGACAGTTTAGAGCACTGACACACACACACACACACCTGGACAGTTTAGAGCACGGATCTATGTAATGACTGGATCGCTCATGACGTTGTAAACTGCCAGCACGCAGTGAAGCATACAAGTGTAAAATGATGTAGAAACACTTCAGAGCAGCATTAAATCACAAGTGTCCAATAGCGTCACCATTTGACAGCTTCAAACCGAGCTTATACTCACGCAATACTCACGTATCCTTGCTCGATGAAGAACGAGACAACACCATGAGCCCAACGGGCGGTTGAGATTTAAAAGGCTGATTTTCGCGCTTCAGGGCAGTGACGAGTACATATGTAGTCCAGTGGTTGTCAAGACATCGTTGGCACAACCTTAAGCAATGGCCCTGAACGGTGGTTTAATGTCAACATTGTGACAACGCTGTAACAACCTTCACCACACAACGTATTTATAGCAACCTTTTGGCCATGCTGCTAAAACGTTGTTAGAAGGTCGGGTACGTTGTGCCAACGTTCTGTGTTTGCTGGGTCGTTACTTACATTAACTCATACAATTTGTATTATGCATTTCCTGAACATGTACTTGCTAACTAATCAAACACTTTATTTGAACAAACTACTAATCTATAAAACACAATCGGTCTTCCGACCTTTAACTATCGTGTTAATTGATGTTGATATGCGCGAGGGAGAGAGATACAGCGCTCGTGTCTGAAGATGGTGAGAGTGCGCGCGCGGCCGGGTCTCTCTCTCTCTCTCTCTCTCTCTCTCTCTAAATAATTCGTTGTTACGGCGACTTATTTGTTCCCTCGTTTTAATAAATCGTGGACTCGTTGAACTAACAATTCCCTCCCTCACTTTGATTTAACGAATTACAACGTGGCCACAATATAGTAAAACGAGGGAACAAATTAGTATAACTTGCTGAGGTATTATTAATTCGTGGCCACGAAACACTATTCAGACAAATTCACAAAAATATAGGTCTTTAGCATTTACTACTTAATAGTATTGTAGCAGGGTGAAGTGTACCCGTGTTGATGATTGGCCAGTGTCATGTGAAAGCATTGAACCTATCAGCATGAATCATGAATGGGAGAGTAGCTGAAGTGCCGTCTCGGCTCTGTGCTGCCATGCACAGGCTGCCCCGGGCTTTGAGTTCATTGACGAGCAACCGGCGGCATGTTGAGGCCAGCGAATACGCATAGTGCTGCGCTGAGAACATTTCCGATTGAGTGAAAGGCGCAAGGGTTTCACAGGGTTGCCAACTCTCACGCATCTCGCGTGACAGTCACGCATTCAGCCTCAATCTCACGCTCTCACGCTCAACAAAGAAATCTCACGCAAAAATAGACATTCTTCTGTGCTCCTCCTTCCGCCATGCTTCTTCTCCATGTGAGGATTGTTTACATTAAACTAGAGTGCCCACTGCGCCGCATGCACACAGTGCATCGTGTGGGGATTGTTTACATCAGAGTGCGCACGTGTTTCGCGCAGCATATACGCAGTGTTTGTTTAAGCGGTTGATGGAAAATAAGCTAATGCGCGTTCTATATAAATTCTGATCTATTATTTTTCACGGTATTTTGAAGTGCCCGCGATAACAATATCGTGCATATTCATTACCGCGATTTATCGCATTACCGAATATCGGCACATGTCTACTATCCACTGGTGAAAACAGAAAATAAATATGCTGTCTATCCATAGGTGAAAATATAAAATAAATATTCTGTCCATCCAAACTATATATGCTGTCTATCCAGAGGTGAAAATATAAAATAAATATTCTGTCCATCCAGAGGTGAGAACTAAATATGCTGTCTATCCAGAGGTGAAAATATAAAATAAATATTCTGTCCATCCAGAGGTGAGAACTAAATATGCTGTCTATCCAGAGGTGAAAATATAAAATAAATATATGTCAATCCAGAGGTGAAAATAGGAAATAAAATTGCTGTCCATCCAGCGGTGAAACCGGAAATTAGCGGCGAAACGGAAATGACGGAGAAAATGGAAATGACGTAGGCTGTCTATCCACTGGTGTCCAGCCAGTGGTGTCTAGCCGGAGGTGAGTCTGCGGGGCTGCAGCTGGATGCTATTGTGTTAACTGGGGGAACGCGCGTGCACGCAGATAGTTTTACCTGGATTTCCAGACGGCTACAGATTCGTCGCAGCCATTTTTCACGGATCCATGATTAAAAACGTATGTTTCACCAGTTGTATACACACTGGTATGCATAATAAAGCGATTTGTTTTGAAGTGTATATTCCTGCGTATTTGACGCAATTTCAAAGAGGTTTAACATACTTTAGTGTCAAGCTCAGAAACCACGCCTATGTTAACGGGGCATTCGGTTTCATTGGATGAACAGACTTGTCCGCGCACTTCAGAAGACGTGTAAGAATCTTCTTCTCAACATTAGTGTATCATATTTTCTGTAGTGTGTTGTCATTAGTTCTAATCACAAATAACAACAGATGTAGATTAAATTAAAGTAGCTAGACTACCTAAAAGAAACATAAATTGCAAAGTCATTTACATTTTTTTCCAGTTGCATTTATTGATCTGCATATAGCCTAATTTTATAATGGATTATTATTTTTTATATAAAAACACTTATCAGCTTATTTTACTCTGCTGATTATATTAAGATCTCTTTTCTTAACCAGCTCTGACGCCTCCGTATCCTTTTCCCTGGACATAAAGCAGCTATGCTTATAGGGTCATGAAGTTAATTATCTCATGAACTTGTAACATTTTCAACAGATTTATAAAATAAAAAATAAATAAATAAAAAATAAAAACTAATTGTGACTCTTCTTCTTTCAGAACAATTCTATATAGCAAATATAGTAATATTGAATTGTACATTGTGTCGAGTTTTCCTGTAGCTCAAACAGTAGAACGTTGGTGCTTGCAACGTCAAGTCCATGGGTTCGATTCCCAGGGAAAGCAAGAACTGATAAGAATGTAAATGTGTACCTTGAAATGCAATGTAAGTTGCTTTGGATAAAAGCGTCTGCCACATGTGTACATGTACATTATGCTCAGTAGGAGCATGAACTTGAATGTTGTGTATCTAATGTCTTGTATTGGACATGTAGAGAACACTTTGTCTTTAGTGATTAAAGTCATGTGAAAAACACTGAGAGGCAACCACAAATTGTATTACTGAAATAAGCAAAACATATGATATAGTGATAATGAATTATTACAAATATATACTGATATTCTCTATGGCTAATATTCTCATAGGCCTACATCACTAACCTCTTAATCATTTGTCACCTCACACGATTAGCATGACCTAGCTCTCTAAAACAATAGGAAATGCTTTATTGTTTACTTTTTTGCTGACCTCTTTAACAAAAGAAATATGACACAATCTTTTTATGTAATATACATTTAAATTATGCCAGTTCTCTTCATTTGACTGGTACCATGAATCTCATTAACATATTCTCTTTACTTGTTATTCATCACATCATGTGCTTTCATTATTGTCGTCTGCTAACCGTTAGGAACAGATTAAAAGGTCTATAAATTAAGTGTCGTTGTTAGGCCATATACTGCCACAGCAAATGGACGCAATTAAAGTTAGACAGATCAAAAACTTTGCAGGATAACCAACATCCCGATCGCTGCTCAAGAAAGGAGCGTGATTATATAAAGAAGGAGATGTGAACATTTCACAATGAAGGGTGATGGTGTGTTAAATTGTTCTTAAAAAGATAATACAACTGTGACATTTATTTACTAATATAACATGATTACATTAGATGGAGAGCAGCATAGGTATGAAGGCCAAACTGGCCAATGGGTAAGAAAAATGTATACATATACATTGCAAAACAAGTGACTGTTCTTCATTAACATGTGACTTATTCTATAGTTTGATCTTCTTTAGATTGAATGTTCAGGATGTTGACGGTGGGACTGTGTGGTCAGATCTCCCACTGTTGGCAAATACGTCTGTCCTGCATGCATGCACATTTGCCTATTTTTTTCCTTTTTTTTTTTCTTCCTTTTTTATTGTTACTTTCATACCTGTTAGCTAATAAATATGTTTGTTGAACATTCCTCTGAATAAATGCTGTGGGTAATTCACTGGATCCATAAGCTATGGCTTCTCAATTTTCAACACTCTTTAGGAACATTTATGGAGTGTAGCCTACTGTATGCTTTATGCTTTAACTCATTCCTCAGTAACATTAAAATAAATAATAAATACATGCTTGACATCCCTTTTACCACAGCAGTATTGCTGCTCAATTTAAATTAAGCCACAAATTGGCATCATAACAATAATCTGCGAATACACACGCACTGCAAAGACACAATGTCAATAGCATAATTTATTTAATCTACTTACAGTTGTCGTCAGATATTCAATTTCATTGAAACGAATGTAACAAAATAATGTGGCCGTGGTCTGTGTCGTGAAATTAAAACAGTTTTAAAACATTAAAACTTCCCTTAAATGCGTCTGAAACATTCAGCGGAGCAGCGACAGAGTAAACAATATGATACAAACATTTACCAATACCGTGGAAAGCTTTTAAATCTGCTCAGTGAAAGATTCGCTGTGACGAATCTGTCACCGGCGTTCAACATCTGCTGGAAATCCAGGTAAAACTATCTGCGTGCACGCGCGCGTCCCCAGTTGATCCGTAACACCGGGACGATTGCTCGCCGCAGTGTGAGAACTAAAGTGGAAGCGTGGCTGTTTTCTCGCTGGCTTGCTCTGCTCTTGGAGTGTGTGGCCGACCGTGGCATGTTTGTTTCATTTTGATTTGTCTCTTGGTTTGCTCCGAATTGTAATTGAGATTTTTCTTTATTTTGTCTAGTGCTCATTTTTGCGTATTTTGTATGTAATATAATTTATTTTTCTTTTGTTTAAGTTTATTTTGAGTTCCAAAACGAGAGTGAAATTGTTTTTGAAATTGAATTGTTTTTTTTTGTGTATTCTTATTATTTTTTATGTTTGTGAACTGACTGTTTCTTTCTTTTTGGGGCTGGCTTTTACCAGTTAGTTAATGTTTATTGTTTGTCTTTTCTTTTCCCTCGTAAACAGCGTGACGAAGAAAGTGTATAGAGGAGGGGTTTAGCCGCTGTTTAACGGGGTTCACATTGAGTGTTGTGCTTATTGAGTGACCTGACTTCACCAGAGTGGGTGTGTGTGGATATTAAGTGTGTTGTGTGAATTGAGGGTCACAGCAGGCCATCTCCCTCCTAATTAAGCTTTCTCGTGTATTTGTTTTTTTTTGTATTTATTATTTCTTTATTTTGAAGTTTTGTAAAGTGGTGTTTGTTTTCCTTTTCTTTTTGACATGTGAATATTGAGCCCTTGATGTTAATGTATTGATGGTTTTAAATTGTGTATTTGAATAAAGCTGCTTCATCTTCGGTACTCCCTGGCCTATGTCTCTCTGCTCACCCATTTCTTTTGGTTACGAACCTGTGCGCCCCCTGTCTTGGGGCTGAGTTCCCGGGATATACCGGGTGGCGTAGTCGACCGTTATATAATTGTTGTTTCATACAGTCCCCTCAAGTACCTGACGCCACTGGCCACAGTATCAAACTGTTTTTCTTACCTGTGAAGACAGCTCTTCAGTGAAGGCCAGCTAGTGTTCTCGTACAGTTTTTTTATTCCTTTTGCAAAGAAATTGCCGTTTTTTAATAAGCAGGAAAAATTTCCGACTTTAAACAAATACCCATTTAAAGGTGCCTTATGTAAAAATTGAGGTAAAAATATCCAAAAAATGAGCTACATGCATCAAAAGAATGAGAAGAAATAAGGGCGATGATGTCATTAAAAAAATGTCAAGTTATAGTGCTGCAGAGATATCAACCTGAATTAGCATTAGCATTAATAGCCACGGCCCGACAGGTGTCGTAATACCAGTTTCGGCCATGGGAGGCGGTATGCCGGCAACATAACCACCAGCCAAACATGCAATACACGAATAACTCGCACGGCTTGTGGGCGTACTTGAACCTGATGTCAATCGTGTGGAAAGTAGCCTACAGCCCACTACTACATTCAAATAAAATATGATAAAAAAGGAACAGAACCAGAGTAAACATTGGCACTGCTTTCCATCGCTGGAGACAACTAATGGACATGAAAAAAATGAGGTTTGACTTCGAACTTGCAACATTTCTTTTGGATTGGTAAGTAAGATGCTGTTAGTATTTCGTTAGAAGTTTGTTTTATATGTTTGTGTAGATTTTCGGGAAGTTATAACATAGAAATGTATCGAAGGCTGTTCGATAAACGTATATAACGTTCATAAATACAGTATTGTAATATAGTACACATAGCACAATCTCTATTGCTCTTTTTTTCTTGCCAACTACGTGACCTATATTATGTATATTAAATGGCTTTCCTGAGGTAAATCTGACATAATTGTTCTCCAGCTGTGTTATTGACCTCTTCACGATGATAAAAAACACTGATTGGTCGATATTATGTATGAGGAATACATTTTGGTAAGTTGTAGCCTAACGTTACTGTATCTTTCAGTGTTCGTGATTTTTTTACTATTAGCTAGATGATCGGTTCACATGCGCTAGGGATCTGTCGTGTAACATTTACAAGCGCCAAAACGGTATTTAATTGACAGAATCTGAGAGCTGAGATTTTTTTATATCATAACTAACCTGCTCTGTCTAGTCTGTCGGTCTCCGTGTCCTCTTTGCTTCGCGATTTTTCTGTGCGTGAGAAAATTGATGTGTGGGGTGAGAGCGTGTGAAAAGTGTTTGCGTGTGTCTCACGGTTAATGCGTGAGAGTTGGAAGCTCTGGTTACGTTGGCGCTAGCTTGGTCAACATCAGCGAATGCTGTCTGTCAAATTAATGTAATTCAAACTAACAATAAAAATGTAATATGAACAAAACGAATATGAACATATTCACTGGTAAAGGTGAAGGGGAGTAGCTTGAAGATATTCATACTCTAGAGTAGACCAACTCACTTTCTGGAGGTATACTGCCCCCATCTGGTATGGAATGTGGAGTATGAATTTATTTATTTTTACACAAGGCACCTTTAAATGCTTAGGATGTTTGCGTTGTAAAAATGTACAGGGAGACTTTAGATTTAAAAACGGTGTCTCGTTAGGCAATGTTTTCTCAGTCAAATCATCAAATTTCCTATTGATTCAATAGAAGGCGTGAACTCACTAGAGAATACCAATATGGCGGCGCGGTGGCTTCACTGTTTATGAGTCATGAGCGATCCAGTCACTCTATATAGATCAGTGGTTTAGAGCAGCGTTTCTCAAACTTTTTCTGGCATTCTCCACTTTGGAGGTAACAAAGGGTTAATACAATGTATTTTATTAACATCACATCTTAAAAACATAACATCAAATAACAGCATTACAAACTTTCAAATAGAGAAAATAAAAGTGCAATTATATTATCACTTTGCATGAAATAAGACTTTGTTCAAAAGTAAATAATAATAATAATAAAGCAATTGTGTTTTGCCTATGATAACATCGAATTAAAATAAAATAAGTGTGGACAAGTTGTGCTTTGCTTCATTTTGTCACTTTGCAAACTGCATGCAAAAAGAACAAACAAAATTGACACAAATTTTCGCTATTTTATCAAAGGCGACCGTTATTTAGAGCGTATCACTTTATTGTTTCCATGGTGACGCGTCATTGCTAGTCACGTGACACACCGCAACCACAATAGAGCATCACAGTCCCGCCCACAGCCCGAGAGAGCTTAGGTGCCGGAAGTAAATTTCCCATTCATTTCTCCCATTGACCTTTTGGGAAAATCCGTATCTAAAGAGTTTTAGAGCATGTCTGAGGATAACCAGCTACGGCTGAACTCATAAGCATACAACATATCATTTCGAGTGAAAAAACGAAGAGAAAATCCAAAAAAAGTCAAAGGTACAAGACTGTGTACATATTTTCATTTCCGAGCGAAGGAACTCCTCATCCCATAAACCACCGCGCCTCACTGAAGTCGACTGAAGCCACAACCGCGAAAGAGCCTTTTGAGCGACTTCCAAATCTGACGACGGCCACGCAAACTTTTTCCTCCAGTGAATTTTATATAGTGAATGTGCAGTTAATAGCAGTTCTTTCAGTAGTAATCGTGTAAATAATAGTGTTTTATATAGGTATTGTGTATTGGATTTTATATTTATCATCGTGTATTTTATCGTGTATTTTATATTGTGTGCGTGTGTGAAAGCGGTTAACGATAACGTTAGCAACAAGACATTAATCTGTGTTTAATGAGATGGTTTAGCATGTGTGTTCAGTGTGTAGTTTGTGTGTTTATTTCAAAGCCCTTTATGACACAGGACACTCTGCTGACAGGACAGGTTGAGGTCCATGCTCATTTTATTCATGAAGTTATAGTTCATCCTTAATTTTAATAACATTTAATGTATTTTCTTAAAGATTGTATCAGTGATTTCAGGCCCCCCCAAAAAAAGTCACATTCATCTAATCTTTCCTAACGATCCGCTAGCTGCCCACCCCATAAGCATGCCGTCAAAAAAACGCGTCTCTGTAGGCAGCCTAGGCTCTGAGATCTGCACACAAAAACAACTGGTTTCACCAACCACTCAAAACCAAAACAAATAGTGTTCCAACCAATCACCGACAGGGGGGGGGTGTTGTGAGGTTTTGAGCCAGCTTCTTCTTCAGCTCCGACTTCGCGTGCAGCCGTGCACGAGCACAAAACCTCACAACACCCCCCCCCTGTCGGTGATTGGTTGGAACACTATTTGTTTTGGTTTTGAGTGGTTGGTGAAACCAGTTGTTTTTGTGTGCAGATCTCAGAGCCTAGGCTGCCTACATAGACGCGTTTTTTTGACGGCATGCTTATGGGGTGGGCAGCTAGCGGATCGTTAGGAAAGATTAGATGAATGTGATAAAAAAAAAATTAAGGTTAGGAAGTATAGAATCCAGAACCATCCGTTTCTCTAATAGCACTTACTGTGAGGGCTCTCAACTCACAACAACAATCTATATCTACTTTACTTATACAGACCCTCCTTCTCAGGGTCACTAAACGCACTAGCACTTTGTCTGATCAGTTGTATTACCATTTATTAGCAGTAATTTAAGTATCTGTTCTCTGTTTAGATTTCATGTTTTTATTGTATATGTTATGTTGCATTGTCTTGTGTGAGCCAATTCACCAAAATGAATTCCAGGCGATGTGGGTCGTTCTGGCAAAATAAAGACTTGACATTGACCTTGACCTTCTCCACAGTTCTCTGCACTGTAGCACAAAGAATCTCAAGAGATCTCTCGCATATTGCCAGTGTTTCCTTGCTAGACTTGGTTGGACCAGAATGCACATTGCTGTGGAGAAACAGTTGTCGTACTGCTCTTGTTTAAGAAAAAAAAAAAAAAAAAAAAAAAAAACATTTTTAATAATACAAGTATATCATTGTTTTGTTTACTTCTCATCTATACATTAATGCTGTGTTTTGGGAGATCTGAAGTAATTTTGTAGCCTACCTATTTACTGCAAAACTCCTCAGCTACACCATTAGCATGCATATGAAATATTACATTTTTAAGAAAAAAAAAGAAAAAAAACATTCATTAGTAATGGTCAAAATTCAATACGAGTTGTTTCTGGATATTTATCTATTTGTTAGATGCATAATTCTGCCATCTGGTCAGAATTTGTTTAGCAGATAATATAGTTTTAGCCAGAAAGTGTAATTGCCCCATAGAGATCCATTCATTTTTCTGGATGTGACTTACTGCTCTTCTAACAGCTTTTGTTATGAATATATATTTAATCATTTTAAAATACATTAAATCAGTATTTTTGTCGAAGTGTAGATTTTTTTGTTTGAGGTCTTTTGAAGTGTCTTCTTATTGCAATAATGTATAAAATTATTAACTTTAGAATAAGAAACAAATTTTAAGTAAATAAAACCAACAACAACAAAAAAACAGCAATATGCGGATAGGAACATGTGTGAAGAGTGAAGTGAAGAGAGAGTGTGTGTGTGTGTGTGTGTGTGTGTGTGTGTGTGTGTGTGTTCATTCCACATTGCATTAGTGCTCTAGTACCAGGCCTTCATTCGCGTCTGAATCTCTGTGGATTTGAAGAGATTTCAGCCCTGTTGCTCAGAGGTCTTTAATAAGAGGAAGGTCTGCTTTAAGTCTCTGTTGTGTGATCAAACAACCTCTGGTGTTATCTTTGTGCTTTTCCTTGTGTGAATCACAATGTCTCGTACTTTGTTCTCTTCTGTGTATGAACCTGGAACTATTCATCTTCACACTCCGGCTCTAAAATGCCGATCTCCTCTCATCTCCTCTGCAGATTTCCCCCTTAATGGTCCTGCTTTAAAACTATTTACCTAGTTATTTTTTATGTTTTTTACAGGGTTTCTGCAGGTATCTTCAATTTAAATGTAATGCTTTTTAACGGCTCTTTTTTTTTTTCTTTTTTTTTTCATACACGACCCATGACTAACCACGGATATTGTGTGTGTGTGTGTGTGTGTGTGTGTGTGTGTATATATATATATATATATATATATATATATTATAGTGCTGTCAATCGATTAAAAAAATAACTTGATTAATCATACATTTTTTCCGCAATTAAAAACACCTAAATTTGTATAGGTTTATATTAGTTTAAATATTTTATAATGTAATAATTTCACAGTTAATCTACAAATAAATGTAGAGACAACATAAAGGCCAGTCTCACTGATACTAATACAGCTATTGATACCTGGATAAAAATTATTTCTCCCCCCTAATTTTAAACATTAATTATAGCCATCCAACATTACAGTGTAATTGAAAGCTATACATTTTTTTAACATTAGGCTTAAAAAAAAAAAAAAAAAAAAAAGACAACTTTTAATTTAAGTGAACTTAAACAATCCTCACATAAACCCATAATAAATGTAATATTTACCTTTGCCCTTCCTGTCTAACAGGTAGGACGCATACAGACATTGAATAAAGTTATCAAACAGTCTGCATGGCATAAATTATAGATTAAATATAGACTAATGCTTATTAAAGCTACAAGAGTTCTTTAGTCAATAGCAGTGAGTAATTTTCTCTGTTCCCTTTGTTCTGTGATTAACTTTACTGACAGAAAGCTTTATTGGCTGCTGTCCCTTTAAGAGCAGACGCTGCTGACTACCTGTCTCACTGTACCAGCGAGAGTACTGGGGGGGATGGCTACGGCCACACAGGGTAACATCACTTCAGTTCTAAACATTTGATTACCGTTTTATTATTTCATCTCTTTAGTTTGTTGCACTGATTATTATTTACAGTCATCTAAACTATGATATCTAAATAACGAACACAATACAGTTTGTTGATTTGGTTTATTTTGCTTTACCTTTACATTGATTTACAGGGAGTGCACTAATCACATGTTTCTTTGTGTTGAGTTACCTGGACCTGTTGGGGGCGGTCCCTTCCTGGTTGGGCGAAAGGAGTGGCTAAGGGCTGAGGAGACCTATATCCGGGAGCCAGCTCATTAAGCCATACCATGTCTCACCATGTGCCAGGGGGGATTTTGTCCTTAGTTAGCTCTTGAGTTCTCAAGTGTTAGTTTTTTTACCCCTTCTATGTTATTTGGTTTTGTCAAGCCGTTATATAAGCTTCCTTCTGTGTCTTTGTGGCAGGTCAGTTTTTTGTTCAGTTAACCTTGTGTTACGAGTCCATGTATTTGAGCCTATATTCAGTTACTTTTTTGTTGACCTCTTTTTAAGGCCTAGTTATTAAATTTGGTCCTTATGTAATTTTTCAATATTTTGGGTAATAAACCCCCTTTTTTTGAAAAACAGTCTCCTGTGTCCTCTTGCCTCACTGCCTTGGTCCCTGACAATTGAACACGGATCTAGCATGCGCCTCATTCTCTCACAACTCTTTGCATTTAAAGACTTTATTTCACTAATTTAAGAATGCTCTTATGTTATGAGGATTCTTGACAAAACAGACATTTTGGCATAATCGGTTCAAGCGTGAAAGAGAACTGTTTTCTGGTGCGCAGTATACTGGCGCGCGTCTTTCTCTCTGTGTGTGCGCGTTTAAGAGCATTTACATGAATAAGAGCGGGATCATATAATGTAACGCTAGCCAAAGGATGACAAAAATTAACGAATGCTGCGTTTTGCTTTAAATATTTTAACACCTTAAACTTGACAAAAATTAATCGCATGCATTAACGCGTTAATGTTGACAGCCCTAATATATATATATTGACCACCAACGGGCTGCAACCATGTCCTAAATTGTTTGTCTTCCTTCCTTCCCATTTTTCTGGTCTAGTTTTATTCCTGTTGTTCCTGCTGTTCAAAATGCCTGCGTCATCTCCGCATCACGGCAACTTTGCTCCGGTCGGAGGCAATCACCAAACTGGTTCCGCGTGTTTTTAAATCACACTAACGTACATATTTTGCGACAGCAAATAAAAAATATTAATTATGAAGGCTATATTCAAATAAATTCATAATAAATAAATTCATAATATAAAATTGTTTTCAAAACGATTTTAATGCCTGTAGGATTACAATTTAATGCTTTTTAATGCCATTTAAGGCCCTAATTATCGCAAAATCCATTTAATGACTTTTAATGCTTTTTAATGCTTTTTAATGCCCCGCGGAAACCCTGTTTTAATCCCACCGGTTACAATAGTGACCGTAAAAAAATGTTTCATTTCTAAGGCTATAAAAATGTTACTAAATGATCTATCAATGCATTTCCAGCAGATACTGAAATAATAAAGGGTCTCAATGAAATATGTGCAGTGTCGCATGTTTACTGTAAATTGTCACATGACCAGAGCTGTTTACTTCCTGTTTGCGCCAAGAGAAGAGGATGGCAGCAAGAAAGCTCCCAAAGAATATGTTAGTAAAGTATGTTAACATAAAGATAGGACATAGATTTTTGGTACACATCATGTTTAAGGTGTCTAGTATTGATATATGCATTTACAATTACTCAACTTTTTTTAATGTGGTCATAGAACTCACAAACATGTCACCGGCAACAATAGTGACCGGTGGGATAACCCATTTACTCATAAATGCCAAAAATTCAGCTTTGATCACAGGAATAAACTACACTTTACTATATATTCACATAGAAAACAGCTGTTTTAAATTGTAATAACATTTCACAATATGACTGTTTTTGTTTGTATTTTCAATCAAATAAATGCAGCCTTGGTGAGCAGAAGAGACTTCTTTTAAAAACATAAAAAATCCGACTTTTGACCAGTAGTGTAGATTAAATTAAAAAATAACATTATTTAAACATAAATATGAAACTAAATACGTTTTCTTTAATGGCTACAACACGTAGGCCTACAGTACAGAGCAATTTAATGGCAGAGTGGAATTTGAGCGAACGCGTTTTACCAGTGAGCATGAGGGGTAGGGCTGCGTTTTTCCAATAATAATCAAATAAATGTCTTAATCAGACAACAGACAAGCATCATAGCATAAGAAAGAAAATATAAAGAAGCAAAATAAAGAAATAAAAATAAAAATCCATTCAAGTAAATAATAACAAAAGAGATAAAGAGGCTCAGTAGGTTCTGCAGCACGAACACAAGCATGTAGTCCGCAGTTGTTGCTGTTACGTGACTTAGCGGTGTCTGACTAGGGTCGACCCGTGGGGTGATGACATCATCGTTTCACAACATATACGGATTGGCTGTACACATGAAAAACGCATGGGTGTCGTTTTCAGATTTCTCCACTCTGGGACCCGGTTTAAAAGAATAGCGGTTTCAGTCTCCCGAAACGCTGGATCCGTCTGGACGAAACGCCGATACGATACAAAATGTTTACGTATACAGCTAAACGTGTCTCCGTGTGGACAGGGCCTGAGTGAGTAACCTACAGTGGGCAATTGATGTTGAAAAGACATCAAATTGACATCAAAACCAATCCATGACATTGATTTGATGTAAACTGAATGTCAAACATATCGACCAAACCAATTTCAGTGTGGGTATTAACTTTCTCTTTTCACCCAATTACCACTGGAAGACATTGCCTTTCAAACTGACCTTAAAATGATATGCAGTATCATTCATGATCATCAGTATTTTGACGTCAAATTGATATCAAGCTGGGTAAAAAAGCTTGTTGGTTTAATTAATTACAGCGAAGTTAAGTTAAGATATGCGTGTTTAGACGGAGCTCTATTTTTTGTGCCAGTGTAAATGATATTGAGAATGACAAATTTTTGATGATGCAAAGACGTGCGCGCTCACGCTATGAGAGATGAATATGAAAGGCTGAGCTGCAGCATCTCAGTAAAATAATAATGCGGTTATAAGGTGTGTATAATTTAAACTACTACATTTTTAAATAAGTGCACTAACAGCTGCTGCTCTTCTCTCTTCCCTCTCTCTTCATTCATCCTTGATGAATAAAAGTATTGATTTCTTACATTTTAAATCTATCTTTTTGGAGGTTAGTGCAGTTTACAGCACAACAGCTCTGTCTCATCTCTGTTTCTGCTAGATATGCTGTAAAGATTGCTGCTTTCTGCCCCCTAGTTGTGCGCGCATCTCTGCGATGACGTTGCACAGAAACCCATCTATGAGAACATTCATAAGCCACATGTTCACACAAAACATGACAACATGAAAGCACACAGCCAGTGTAAAACACAAGCTTTTACACAGCACAAGACAAAACACATGAAAGCACACGGCCTATGTAAACAGGAACCGTGTGCTACACAGAACACAACACCACACACGGACAGAAGAGCGTACGGTCCGAGCGAACTGGAAAAAACACAAGACAGAGCGCACGAGAACAAGCGAAAGCACATCCTGTGCGCTCACAACAGAATACAAACACGAGGAGCATGAATGTCCGAATCCCGGCACAGAACCAAAGCCAAACTAGACCGAAGTGCCGGGATCCAAACATGGATTACCATGCTGATAAATAGTGTACACTTTAAATCAGTGCAGGGCTCCAGACTAACTTTTCCACTGGTTGCACTGGTTCTACTAACTCTCTCAGTTGGTCGCATCAGTACATGATTTGGTCGCAATCTTTTATGTTTTGTTGCTACCACAGTGCATGCCGATGAATAGTTGTCTTAATCTGCATAACCTAGTTTTGCACTGATGTAAACAGACTGACAGTGACACGAAACCTCATATTGGAAAAATGTTAACAGGGACTTTAAGCAGCAGCTGCTGATACAACAGCAACGGTGTCCTGTTGCGCACGCGCTAATTTTGACCGTTTTACAACTACATCGCTGCAGACGCACACAAGTATTCACACTGGAAGCATTTATACAGTGTCAGAGCAGCGGCTCCAAAGCTATATATAATTGAGCATTTTTACTATACAGTATTTGTATAACAGTAAAAAAAATGCGCTCTCTGGTTTGATTTGGGTAGTGCTAAAGCCTATATAGGCTACATGTCTGTGTGTTACATAATAATTAAAAGAAAGAGTATACCATCATATTTTTTGGCTAATTTACTTTAGTTTTTTATAATACATCATACACTGTTAGATCTTACCAGGCTTTTTTTACAGTAAAATACTGGCAACATTACTGTTAGTTGTACAGTTCTTAACAAAACTAAATTAAATCAAAACTCGAGTCATTTAAATGTATTAACTAAAAATGTTAATGAACAAATAATGTGAGCAAAGTATTACTGTGAACTTAATTCATTTGAGAGCACTAAAAAAAGATTGTACAAAAAAAGACTGAACACCTGCTGTTAACAAGCAGAACCACTGAAGGAAAGAGAAACACTCAAACAGAAAATAGAGAAACACAAGAACTAAAACTGACTTCAAACCATTACACATTATTACACTTATTATTACTCAGTATTTCTTTATTTCTGTCATACATCTACAGAAGTAGTTATTGAGATGTTTAATTGAAAATGTTTGGTTTGATACCATAATAGAGATCTATGGAAGCCCGTTTCCGCCACGTTGAGTAAAAAAAATAAATAATTCTTTAAGTCATAATAATGAGAAACTTTCTCATAATAATGAGAAACTTTCTCATAATAATGACTTAACATCTCATAATAATGAGAAACTTTCTCATAATAATGAGAAACTTTCTCGTAATAATGACTTAACATCTCAAAATAATGAGAAACTTTCTCGTAATAATGACTTAACATCTCATAATAATGAGAAACTTTCTCGAAATAATGACTTAACATCTCATAATAATGAGAAACTTTCTCATAATAATGAGAAACTTTCTCATAATAATGAGAAACTTTCTCATAATAATGAGAAACTTTCTCGTAATAATGACTTAACATCTCGTAATAATGAGAAACTTTCTCGTAATAATGACTTAACATCTCGTAATAATGAGAAACTTTCTCGAAATAATGACTTAACATCTCGTAATAATGAGAAACTTTCTCGAAATAATGACTTAACATCTCATAATAATGAGAAACTTTCTCGTAATAATGACTTATTTTCTCGCACTTCTACGCATGCGCAAAGCAGCGGAGCAGAAGGGCGTGCCACGCTATAGCGACATCCCCTGGTCAAAGCCGTGTAAATGCATCACAGCAAACATGGCACGCTCTGCAGTGAATAACATTAATGATTGATAAATGATCAGTATATGAGACGGGCTTCCATACTAGATAGTCTTTTATTCATTTGTAATATTCATTTGTATTTTTGTGTATGAACAAGTAGCAACACAGAAGGGTGATCCATGGATTTCAAATAGATGGAGGAATGATAAGACAGCACACCTTTCCAAATCTGTTTAAGAACGCTTCATCTGAAGATCTGTGTAATGGTCCGTTCATACAGAATGCGCTTTTTCATTGCTTTTCTAGGCATACGCGCACTAGACGGACGTTGCGCTCGCTCTTCTGCAGCGTCTCGCGCATGACACGGTGTTCTAAAAACGCGGCGCTCATTGAAAAGAAGTTCAGCTTTTAAAAACATGTCTCGACCTTGCGTTTTCCCCCATTCCACTGCCCACTTATGTTTAAATGTCCCCAAAGTCATAACATCTTAAAGGTGATTTCTGTATTGATATCTTCCAGATGAACCTGCACATCAAATATCCTAGAAGCATCTGCAAAATACGTGTTATATTAACACACATATGTGTTACACTTAAACTTGACGAATAAATGTAATATTCCAACTTTAATCTGATAGTTTTGTAAATTCATGTAACAATTTCCATCGGTGTGCACAAGCAGGCGTCCTTCGTTACCATGGTAACCGTCCTGCTTCTGCATTCCACTTTCACACCTTATCGTGCGCATGGAAAAGTATGGAAGATATAGGCCTACTGATGATGTTATTTAATGATACTACAGATTGCACTTAGTAGATCAAACTGACTTTAATGAAAACAACTGTTTTGCAGAGCGTGCCATGTTTGCTGTGATGCATTTACACGGCTTTGACCAGCGGATGTCGCTAGTGTGGCACGCCCTTCTGCTCCGCTGCTTTGCGCATGCGTAGAAGTGCGAGAAAATAAGTCATTATTACGAGAAAGTTTCTCATTATTATGAGATGTTAAGTCATTATTTCGAGAAAGTTTCTCATTATTACGAGATGTTAAGTCATTATTTCGAGAAAGTTTCTCATTATTACGAGATGTTAAGTCATTATTACGAGAAAGTTTCTCATTATTACGAGATGTTAAGTCATTATTTCGAGAAAGTTTCTCATTATTACGAGATGTTAAGTCATTATTTCGAGAAAGTTTCTCATTATTACGAGATGTTAAGTCATTATTATGAGAAAGTTTCTCATTATTACGAGATGTTAAGTCATTATTTCGAGAAAGTTTCTCATTATTACGAGATGTTAAGTCATTATTATGAGAAAGTTTCTCATTATTACGAGATGTTAAGTCAATATTACGAGAAAGTTTCTCATTATTACGAGATGTTAAGTCATTATTTCGAGAAAGTTTCTCATTATTACGAGATGTTAAGTCATTATTACGAGAAAGTTTCTCATTATTACGAGATGTTAAGTCATTATTACGAGAAAGTTTCTCATTATTATGAGAAAGTTTCTCATTATTATGAGATGTTAAGTCATTATTATGAGAAAGTTTCTCATTATTATGACTTAAAGAATCTTTTTTTTTTACTCAACGTGGCGGAAACGGGCTTCCATAGAGATCAGTGTTTGCTTTAGTTGGGATGATGACTTTTTAACATCAGTTTTTCGCTTGCTGCTTGAACTCTGTTTTTGCAAGTCACACATGTGCATACACACATGGTTTGTGAATGCAGTTTGTTATATTGATTATGATGACATAATAACATATAGCCTGTTCATTTACTAATCTCATTCAGTTTAATCCTGTATCAAGTGTTACATTACCACCACTATGAAACTACAGAAATGAGTTACAATGATAATTTTTTTTAGCACATCATGCTCAACCAAAGAAACAGAGTTACACTGACTTGTAGAAACACAGAGATATCAAAATTCAGCACGTCTCTCAACAATGGTGGCAATAATTTATTTATTTATTCATGCAGCAGTGCATGCTGGGAGTTTTATACTATCCTGGAACCCAGCATGCATTGCGACATGAATGTTGATGTCTGTGTGTGTCTGAGTCATGCAGTAGTTCAAAATGCTTTAATGCAGTACATGATTTCAATATTCTTCAGAATAACTGATTACAGAAACATTGATGGATTTCATGAGGTAGATTAACAGATATATGACAAATATTAAATAGCCATTAATTCAAAGCTTATACACAGGACGA
This sequence comes from Abramis brama, assembly GCA_022829085.1. NCBI lineage: Eukaryota > Metazoa > Chordata > Actinopteri > Cypriniformes > Leuciscidae > Abramis > Abramis brama. The sequence continues at coordinate 61,491,847 of CM040766.1, read as the reverse complement.
GATCAGAAAATCATATCCAAAATGTCCAAAATGATCATGACATCATCACAACAGCCAAAAACACCTGATCAACTTCCTCTTGACTTTGTCTTGCCATAACAAATGTGTTTTATAAACTCAGTTACAGCAGCCAGAGGGAAACTAATGTTATAAAGTTAAGGGCGAAGAGACCAAAGCAAATACTGATCTCCATTATGGTGACAACAAACTTTATTATATTCAATAAAACATAAAAAACTAAATATCTGTTAATTCTCAACTAATTCTCAACTTTTGTACATGTATGAAATAAATAATGTTAAACTGGTTTGTACACTGGTTTCATACTCAAGTGTGGCTGGAAGTCAGTTGTAGTTCTTGTGTTTCTCTTTTTACTGTTCTTGTCTCTCTGTCCTTCAGTGATTCTGCTTATCAGGTGTTCATCATGTAGGGAATAGTGAATGAGGGTATAGGGTGTGATTTTGAACACAGCCTCAGAGTGTTGACTTTGAGCGCTGTTAATTTACAGTATATTCCTGTAAGCTATTTTCTCAAAAACGACAAATATATCAAAGAATGCATTGTTTTCTACGGTAGATTACTGTTTTAATGGAAAATGGTATGATACTGTCAGAATTTGACCTTTTTTTGACAGATATTATATGATACTTGTGGTTTTAAACCAATCTATTGTATAAAGTGCTGAATAAACAATCATGACATGACTAGACAGGAGTGCCGAATAGCAGAGCTGCTTTCTTTACTGCTGATTTCTCATCACTGTGTTTTTGTTGTGTTTGTTATTAAGAGCAACTTAACAATTTTGAGCGCTGTTAATTCACATTATATTCCTGTAGGCTATTTTTGTTTTCTACGGTATATTACTGTTTTAATGGAAAATGGTATGAAATTGTCAGAATTTGGCCTTTTTTTTACAGCAAGGGTTAACTGTGTGCGTAACAGGAGAATGAACCTCATTGGTTTTTGCGGAAGATCAAACGTGCTCCGTAACAAAAGAATAACTCACACATTCTCACACATCAAGCAAGCATGTCTAAGCTTCCGTTTAACATAACTGATATGTGCATTGATGAATTTTATATGTGAATAAAAGAGTCAATTAAATCTGTCAATCATATAAAGTGATGTCTCTTCAGAAAATTTGGATTAAACTTAATTCAAATAGATCATTTTCACAATCTCTTTATGAACTTTTTGAAGCATTGAAGTGGTAGCACTGTCAATGGAGGGACAGAAATATCTCAGATTATATTAAAAATGTCTTCATTTCTGTTCTGAAAATGAATGAAAGTCTTACAGGTTTGGAACGATATGAGGGTGAGAAAATGACAGAATTTAAATTTTTTGGCAAACTAACCCTTTAAAAAAACAAAACCAATCACACTAGACAGGATTATTGTTATATTACTTAACATACTTGAGTTTGTCCAGATGGTTGAGAGTATCAGAGAGCAGCTTCAGTCCTGATTCTCCTGGGTGATTGTAGCTCAGATCCAGCTCTCTCAGGTGTGAAGGGTTTGAACTCAGAGCTGAAGCCAGAGCAGCACAACCTTCCTCTGTCACCAAACACTGAGATAATCTACAACAACAGTAAGTGTCCATGTTAGTGTGCTTCATCTACTGGTGGCATCTGATTGATTTGAATGAAATCAGAGTGTTGTAAAATTTGCAAATTATCAGATACAAATTATCTAAAGGATCTAATTGTAAGTTATAATTTCAAAATAAAAAAAATCTATTTTTACCCGTAAAATCTAAAAGAATTAACCCTCTGGGGTCGACAGACATACCGGCACCTTTTGATGGATTTTTTCACATAATACAATACTAATTTATGTAATTTATGATAATATGGTTATACAGCAATACATCATTCGAAACTGTAAAAAGTTTACTTTCATTTGTGTTAATCAAAACAAAACAAACAGGATGTTTTCAGCCATCTCTGTGAACTTTTTTTCTGCAGTGCATCAAAAAAGGAAAACAAAATTCTGCAAATATTTGTCACACAGACAAGAGTAATATATCTGTAGATACATATAATTGTCTACTTTTAAATTATCCTATTCAAAATGAAAACAAATATTCTCTGTTTATGTAATCTGTATAAGAGAGAGAAATGTAACTGACTCTCGTGTCAGTTTCCAGCAAATGTGAACATGCCTACAGACAGTGCACGCTATTCATATGGTAATGATCTGAGGCAATTCATGCAAACAGAGTCAACACCCACATCAACTCAAATGCATCACGTTTCATCAGAATGATCATATTCATTTACTTTAATTTTGGGATACAGTGAGAAATAATTCTGGAATAAGAATAATTTCACAATAAATTTTCCACGATATGTCCTTGTGTGGTTATTTTTCACAGACCCTCAAATACCGTATGTTGAGTTGACAGTTTAGACTCTTCGAACACCTGTGTCTTATTGCAGTGATCGGCATGGAGAGACCGCTTATAAGCCGCGCGTTGGAACGAGAGAGAGAGACTGAAGAGAAAAAAAAACGGTGGATCTGAGCTCTCATTTTTGAACTGTTAAGTGCCGTTGCCACGGTGAATGCGCGTTGTGCGCGACTTTTGTTTTACGTATTCTAAACAATTGTTGTAAAAGTACATTCGAACATACCCACATCATTTGCCAAAATACTGATTAATCTTTATGTAGAACACATGCTATGTTTATTTACATGGCCATAAACACCAGATGTGATAAACAATGTCAATAAACTAAACACAAATCTAAAGCAATAATACTTTCCTTACATAAACATAACTATTACCGAATGCTACATTTGGAAAATATAAAATTAAGCACGCTTTGTCAACGGATCCAGCTGCAATCGGTAAAGAATAATTGTGTTCCATAACGACTGCAAGAAACAAGCTAACGTTTGTTGCTTGATAGACGCTACAACTACAACTTCCGCATTTGTCCAGGACTCCACGCAGTACGAGCGGAAACCGAGGGTAACGCGGATATGACGCAATTGACTGGCGACTCCCAGCTCACCCCTGCTCTAACGCCCCGTTTCCTTGGTTAAAATCGCAATTTTCTCACGATTTAAAAATAGTTGTAAAAATTTGGGATATTGTAAGTAATCAGCTTAACAAAATATATAACACTAGCCTTGAGATTTTGGGATATTTTAATGCAAAATTCTTACATATTGTACCTTTAAGTACACAGAGCCTTAACTCAGTACTTGTTTAAAGCACCTAATCTGGTGCAGATTACAGTTTAAAGTCTTTTTGGGTATGATGTGGATTTTTTCCCATTCTTCTTTGCAGGTCCTCTCATGCTCTGTGAGGTTGGATGGGGACCATCTAAGGCCACAGACAAGGGACACCCTGGACAGATGGCCAGTCCACCACAGGGCTCACACACAGACACATATATTCACACCTATGGGCAATTTACTGTCTCCAATTCACTTACTGTATTGTGGGGGAAAACGGAGTGCAAGGAGGAAACCCACACCAACACAGAGAGAAAATGCAAACTCCAAACAGAAAGGCATTTAATTACATATGCATAATGGCATTTGGAGTATAGATTGATGTGAAAAAATAAAGCATTTCAGAATAAGTTTGCCAGGATATGTCCTTGTGTGGTTATTTTTCACAGACCCTCAAATACCTCAGTATGTTGAGTTGACAGTTTAGACTCTTCAGTCCAGCACAGAGCAGATTCACTCCTGAATCCTGCAGGTCATTGTTACTCAGGTCCAGCTCTCTCAGGGAGGAGTTTGATGACTGTAGAACTGAAGACACAATTTCACAGCACTGATTGGTGAGCTTACAGCGTGCCAACCTAAACGGGACAAATGAGAAACAAATCATTAAAAAAAGGTGTGTGACTGTTCAAGTCTCTCTTTTGAGATCAGTGTGCTCAATGTGCCTTTTTGTCCTTTGTTATGTATATTTGGATTGTGTTGTTCCAAAAAAAAAAAAAAAAAAGCCATTCTTTTAATCTCCCATTCAGCTGATAGGGCTATTAAGGCCTTATTTCAGGGTCTTACATTTTTTTGTTTTCACAAACCACGCACAAACATCATTTTCTGAAAACTACACACTTTTACAAACATGCTGCTCACATTTTATTGTAGCAGAGTTTGTGCTGAATACAGTGTAATCAGACTTTAGCCATGAAAATGTTATAAGTAACAGAAATAAGCACAAATGTCAGGGCATGTCAAAACACATCCAGGGCCCAGAGAGTTAAAATTACTCATATCTTAAAATAGGACTTTGATCATATCACCCACCAATAATCGTGTTAAATAATTGTGATTTCAATATTGACCAAAATATTCAGGATTATGATTTTTGCCATAGTCAAGCAGCCCTAATATATATGTACAGGTGCGTCTCAGAAAATGTGAATATCGTGAAAAAGTGCAATATTTTTCATCAGTTTTTTAAGAAAGTGAAAATGTAATATATTCTAGACTAATAACATGTAAACCAAAATGTTTCAAATCTTTGTGTAAATGCCGATAACTACAGACTACAGCTCAAAAAATTAAATAAAAACCCTTTTATCTCAAAATATTAAAATATTTAATTTCAAATGTGATTAAATTACCATTCATACAGTATAAACACAGGGTATGTTTCTGTCTAGTTCAGTACTCTCAATCACAGTCATGGGGAAGTCTGCTGACTTGACAGCTGTCCAGAAGACGATCATTGACACAAGGAGGGTGAATCACAAAAGGTCATCGCTGAAAAGGCTAGTTGTTCGCAGAGCGCTGTATCGAAGCATATTCATGGAAAGTTGACTGGAACAAAAAAGTGTGGCAGGAAAAGGTGCACAAGCAACAGGGATGACAGCAGCCTTAAGAAGATTGTCAAGCGAAGCGGATTCAAGAACTTGGGAGGGCTTCACAAGGAGTGGACTGAAGCTGGAGTCAGTGCATCAAGAGCCACCACTCACTCATGAGCTGAAAGCTGCTATCAAAACAACCTGGGCTTCAATAATGCCTCAGCAGTGCCACAGACTGATCAAATTTGTTTGTGGTAAAAATAAACGATGCGCAGCAGAAAACGTGGAAGGAAGTGCTTTTGAGTACCAACATTTTTGGCATGTTTGGGGACAGGGACACATTTACTTACTGAAGTAGGATTTTCTCCATCTCTGGAAAGATATTAATCATGATAATAAGTGTGTTCATTAATTATTAATTGTTAAATGTCTTTTTAGTTGGCTTTTTTCTAGGGCCCTATGATTTCTGCAATAAAGAAAACGCAGACAGAATGGTGAAACTATTCATAAAACGGAATTTACTGTTTAATGCGAAATTTCACAGAATTTGTCAAATTTTTGATGAATAAATAAAAAGCAGGTCAGTACACTTAAATCAAATCATGATATAGACGAGTGTCTGTGAATATTAAAATGCAAAAAGACCTGCACAGAATCCTGCATGTTCTGCGTGTCTCTGTGTGAATGAATGACAGAAGTTTTATTTACCACACACACGCTGAAGCACACGTGGTGCTTGTGGTGTTTTCAGCTTTTGCCGTCTCTCTATATGAGGACATGAATGCATGAACTTCATCTCCAGAGCCGCTCAGAGTCACTTCATGAGCATTTTACCGTTTCATTTGAGAAAAACTATTGTCATATCATAAACACACAGAAACAACCAGTCAAAATAAAAGTTTGGTTTAACTTGACAGAAATATATTACATTCACCTGTCTAAGATGACAACAGAGACTTTTGACCCAGAGCAAGCTGTTTTGGGGTCACTTGTGGATGTAAACAGAAAATCGTAGGCTTAAAGATGAACTGAACTGAAAGAATCAACATTGATAACATGTTGTTTATGACAATTAAAAGTAAATTACACAAAAAAAAAAATATTAAAAATATCAATATAGCTTTTTTTAAAAGCAACACAAAAATTGCGTTTGTTAGTATAAGAACGCTGGCAATTCTGATGACGTCACTGGAATGGTAGGACCTGCGAAGGTATATAGGCAGCTGCAGCTGCAGGTCCTATACACACGAAAATGAGTCATTTTGGTTACGCGTTTGAGCCTGTGAGGGACAGGCCAGTAGTACCTGACTACCACCACAAGGAGGACGATCAGTTTCAGGCTCCACCTACAGTACAGGATCGTTTGGGGGGAAGTGACTGGTGTGGGCGCGGGCACTGCCGGAGCATGGACACTGCACCGGAATCGATCTGTTGCAGAGAGGTCAACCTGGAACATTTATTTTTGAAATGCGATATGGAATTAGACCATATCGCATATATATCGCTATAGTTCAAATTTGTGATCCTTGCTCCCCGCGCCCCCGCTCCTCCTTTTTCACTCTGCGTGCGTGTGTTTAGAGCATGTTATGTTATGAGAGGCGAATCATGACTACTTCAGAAAACCCAGCACAATAGGAACTACCAGGCAGTGACATAAGTGTACGCTGAAATAAAGTTTTTCACCTCAGAAAACGGACTTTCTTGTCCTGTCAGCCGTTATCCTGTTCTCGTAGCGCACACTCATCAATTGCACGCGCAAATGCAGCGGCGCGCGCTGTATCGCCTCACTGATCAAGTGCAAAACAAACTACGAGCATGCAACGCAGTTACGTTGTAAATTACACGAAATAAAAGTAATGCAGGTATGATACAGATTGTATTTGCAATGTACATAGTCAATTATTAATGGAGCAATAGTGGTTCATGGTGTTATAAGAGGGAAATGTGGTGGGAGGTTGGAGGGCTGTAGCCCGTCATGCACTCTCATTTATTGTATACAAGCACATTATGCATTTTAGTAAATAGAGACTGCTTATATATGTTGTGTGCATTTAGAGAAAAATACTAAAACATGGTTGAGGTACTGTGCGTCTTAGAAAGTCGAGGCAGATAAATGGCAAATGTGATTGGACGAATTCATCCAATGGGATTGCTTGTTAAGTTAGCTGCACGCAAAATGTTAAAATCAAAATACTGCACAGATACCTCTTACTATGGACCTAGCAGCTAACGTTAGTTCTGCGAGTTCAACTCCCTGCATCAACAATGTTTCCTGACACGATGAACATCAGCTAGCTTCAGGGTGAGTTGAGAGGGACATTGGATTCTGTTTACAGACCTGCTGCGGTTTAGTTAGCTGCTAGTAAACGCATTATTATCGATCTGTGATATCGTCGGAGTCATGATTTATTTATACAGTTTATATGGTCGGAGTGGTGGCTAGCTTGTGGAGTTTGACAAAAGTGCTTCCAACGTGTTTAGCTGCTAGCCCTTTACCTAGGTTGGATCATTTGGTATCTAGCTTGCTTTTGTGACTCAATTTCAATGAATGCCGAGTGTGTCAGTCTCAGTTTTGTTGAACGCTATAAAGCCTGGTTTTCTTGTCAAAGGTAGCCTGTGAAAATGTATCGTAACCCCAGCTGCCTTAGCCCTATACAATTCATTACTACAGCCAAGGGCAATACAGTATGAACCCCCCCTAGACCTGTTGGTTTCTGTTCCCTCAGCCATGTCAGCTAGCCTCAGACTATGTACATGCTATGGCTGCTCTGCTTGTGTTGGTTAGCAACAATGCCAGTGACGTAGTGGAATGCTGAAATCCAACATGGCAGCGCCCGTGTAACAACAACATTTTCAACGTACCATTTTATCCCTTTTAACAAATTCTGCCATTTTAATAATTGTACCAATGAGAATAAATAAAATACATCTGTTATATCACCTTTACTCAAATTTTCAGTTCAGTTCATCTTTAACCAGGGAGAAAGAAGCAGGCCGACATCATCATCTACCATGTTCGAGAAAAAAGAAGACAGCGAGGAGAGCAGTCAGGAGGAAAGTGATGATGACAGCTTGTAGGATAAGAGTAGGATCTATCTGTCTGTCTGTCTGTCTCTGTCTGTCTGTCTGTCTGTCTGTCTATCTATCTATCTATCTATAATATTATTATTGTGTTATTTTTCTTTATTTGTAATTCCTATGCATGTCTGCACTATATCTGTACTTCCCTTCTGCACTGGAAGCTCCAGTCACCAAGATAAATTCTTTGTGTGTAAACATACTTGGCAATAAAGCTCTGTGATTCTGATTCTAAAGAGATAGAAATAAACGTGACATGACATGACTTTACTGGAGTGCCGAACTGCAACGCTTGTGCAAACATCCACATCACTGTGATCAGATGCTTTCTTAACTACAGTTACACCACTGTCATTTTTGTTGTGTGTTTATTTTGTTATTGAGAGGAAAGCAAGCAGCACATATTTACATATTCATCTAAACACCACTCTCAGCAGTGTGGGCAGCGCCAGGATGTTCGCTAACAGTATATCGCTGGACATGTATTTCAAACTTCTTTTTACCCCTAAATGAAGAACGGAAAAGAACTTTGCTGTGACTCGTGAGTATTTCAGGAGCTTAAAGGATTAGATCATGTTTTGATGCTCACAGCTATCTTGAATAAAGGTAATAATTACAACTTGTGGATGAAATAATGATGGATCATCGATAATGGCCACATTATCACTCTGTTTTCATCTTATTCATTCATTTTCATTAGCTTATGATCATAAATCTTTCATAACTCAGCATACTGTAACTAACTACAGGTGAAGGAAAATATCTATACACAGGACAATACATACAATAGTCTGCTTGTTATAATTATATGAGTTGAATATGTACATATACATTATTATTATTATTATTCTTGTCTTCATCCTCTTACCCTCATTCCTTCACTTTTAACTCTTGCTTCACTTTTTTCATTCAAAATGGCAAAAGGTCATCTATGTCATTTAACTGTGCTAAAGCTCTGATTTCTAAGTAAACAATTCGACAACTACTGTTTACAGCTGTGAGGAGTGGGTATTACTATTGGTGTAAAGAGCTTGACATTTTGAAATAAGTTGCTTTCCAAAGAGACTAAAGAGATTTTACAGTAATTTTTAATGTTGTACTTCATGTAGAGAACTGTGTGTTTTTATGATATACAACTGAAAACTGAGTGTAAAGCAGGAAATGTAGTGCCAATTTTGCAGCCTTGGTTTAAGGATTTGGTACATTAGAGTTTTTAAGTATTGGTGATTGTTCCAATTAAATATATCAACAATTGAGAAACTGTAATGAATAAATGTGAAACACAAACCTCAGTACATTGAGTTGACAGTGTGAACTCTTCAGTCCAATACAGAGCAGCTTCACTGAATCCTGCAGGTCATTGTTATTCAGATCCAGCTCTCTCAGGGGGGAGTTTGATGATTGTAGAGCTGAAGACACAATTTCACAGTCCTGGTCTGTGAGATTACAGTCTGCCAAACTGAAAAAAAGGATAACTAATTAAAAGGCATGCTGGTGTCAAGACCAACTTCAACATATAACATCACGCTGGTTGTCTTTTCAGCAGGAAGATCCAGCAATTCTTCTACAAGAGGTAAAAGGAAACTGTTAATTTTAGGGGTGGAACGGATCGCAGTTGATCCATGATCCGTACGGACCAGGCTCCACGGTTCGGCACGCGTGTGATTCGTGGATTAACTGCTAAAATTTTACCATCATAGAGTAAAAGTTTATACTTTGAATGTGTTCTGTCTTGCCAGTTCACACAATCAACCAATTTTAAATGTGGAAGAAGAGGCGAAAATCAGGACTCGCGACTCGCACACGAAGTGCGCGCATGCAGAGAGAGAGAGAGTGGCGCGTTTCAGATAGCGCTCGAACACCAAATTGATTCCTCTTACACGTTTCCTTGCCTTTGAACGGACACAAAATGATGTCAAAATACCCGTCTAAATACCTGTCTCTGCAAGTATTCTGTCGGTTATGTCACAAGTGAACAGTCTAGAAAGAAACCAGCTGTTTTTCATTTTTTTCAGTCCATGCATTCAGTCTTAAAGGGATAGCACACAACTAATATTCCTACAGTTGTCTGTGTCATTAATGTTAATAAAACAACAAAATACAGCTGAAAACAAAGATGAAACTATATTTAATTTCTACAGTGAACAAATAGTGTTATTTTATAATTAGGCTTCATTATTAATTTCTGTACCTGAATACTACTGTTAGACTTTGTAACTTTGTTATTTAGTATTCATCTCCATCATATTCATCACCTCCTAAAGCTGAACTTTTACTGATAGTCTTTTCATTTTCGTCTGTGTCAGTGAAGGACATAAACATAGGCTCAACTGATATTTATGTTTTTATGAATAATTTTCTTAGACAAGTTAATTTACTCAAGGCTACCAGGATTGTATTGCCAATAGGAACCTTCTACAAGCTTTGGAATTTGAAAACGTCTGTTTTTAAATGTTAAAAGTAAGTTTAAATAATACAAATTATAGGCTGTTTACTGCAGTTGGTGTAATTGGCAGACGTTCCCTTAGACATCATGCGCTGTGGAAAAGTGTCAAATCATTCTCAGGTATAAATATGCAGCTATAACGCACGTAGGTGATTTTGAATGAATATTTCATGTCGATATACAATGGTTACATAATGTTAAAACTAATCCTGATATTGAATTGAATTGTAAGACTGCTGACCCTACAGAAGAGTGGGAAGGGCAAACACATGTCCGGCGAATATCGAACCTAAAACTAACTTTACCACACTCAACCACCGTGAGTGCATTTCACGCATTTGTAAATGCTGGTGTTCAGTGGGGAGGGGAGGAAGGACTTTGTCTGCATGCGTGAACCGGCGTAGATTCACTCAAATCAGACAGGAGAACCGTGACTGAGAACATAACATCAGGAAGCATGTTTGCGTAACGCCTACCATCGCATCATCATTCATATTAATGAATCTATTTTTTTAACTTTAACCCCGGTCACATGTAATTGTGTTATTAGATCTTCACACTCACCAAGCTTTTCTGCAGTTCCTCACAGCAGGTAACAGTCTCCTTCGACCCTCCTTTGATTTAATGTTGTACTTTTTAAGGTCTAACTCATCCATCACCTCCTCTGACATCAGGATCATGTTTGCCAAAGTTGAACATTGTGCAAGAGAAAGACGTTTGTTGTTTGTTCCAGATTTTAAAAAAGCCTGCATTTCTTCAACAATAGAATTATCCTTCATCTCAATCAAGCAGTGTGACAGATTCATCCATCTTTCAGGGCTGACATTGTTTTTTTGACCTCGTTTGAGGTTTTGGATTATTTTCTTGATGCTCTCTGGGTTGTTCTCTGTGTGAATCAGCAGATCCTGTAAGAGCCTCTGATTGGACTCCAGTGAGATGCCATGAAGGAATCGAAGGAAAAGATCCAGGTGTCCATTTTTACTGTTCAAAGCTTTATTTACTGCTTCCTTCAGAAACACATCAAGAGGAACAATCTTACACTGAGTTCTGGACTTTCCTGTCAGGAATATTTTCATAACTTCACTGTTCTTGTGTAAATAGCAGAGAAACACATACAGTGCTGCAAAAAACTCCTGAAAGCTGAGATGTACAAAGCTGTAAACCTTCCTGTGATAAATCACAGATTCCTCCCTAAAGATCTCAGTGCAAATCCCAGAATACACTGAGGCGTCAGTGACGTCTATGCCGCTCTCAATCAGGTCCTCCTCATAGAACATCACATTGCCCTTCATCAGCTGATTGAAAGCCAGTTTAGCAAGTTTCATAATCACTTCTCTGTTGGACTGCAGGAGTTTCTCTGGATCTCTCTCTTCATACTTCTGGTTCCTCATACTAGTCTGAATGAGGAGGAAGTGTATGTACATTTCAGTCAGAGTTTGAGGGATTTCTGCACTGAGATCTTGTTTCAGGATGTTTTGAAGCACAGTGGCTGAGATCCAGCAGAAGACGGGTATGTGACACATGATGTGGAGGCTTCTTGCTCTTCTGATGTGTGAGATGATTCTGCTGGCTTGATCCTCATCACTGATTCTCTTCCTGAAATATTCCTCCTTCTGAGGGTCATTGAATCCCTGAATTTCTGTCACACGGTTGATGTAGTTTGAGGGGATCTGATTGGCTGCTGCTGGTCTGGTGGTGATCCAGATGAGAGCAGAGGGAAGCAGATCTCCTTTCATGAGGTTTGACATCAACACACCCACTGATGAAGACTCAGTCACATCAGAAACTTTCTCACTGTCTGAAAACATCAGTGTAATTCTGCTTTCATCCAGACCATCAAAGATGAACACAACTGTACATTCATCATAAATCTTTGAGTCCAGATCTTGAAGTTCAGGATGAAAGTCCAGCAGAAGTTTGTGAAGACTGTACTGATGATCTTTAATCAAGTTCAGCTCTCTAAATGGAAGCACAAACATGAAATCTACACCCTGATTGGCTTTTCCCTCAGCCCAGTCCAGAATGAACTTCTGCACAGAGACGGTTTTTCCAATTCCAGCGATGCCTTTAGTAAGAACAGTCTTGATTTTGTCTTTCTTCACTCTTCTCTTCTCCTCATATCCTAGTTCAGGTGAAGGATCAAAGATGTCATTGCAGTTGATTGGAGTGTCTTGGAGGGTCTTGTAACTTTTCTCCATCTGTAGCACCTCATGTTCTTCATTCACTCCTTCACTCTCTCCCTCTATGATGTACAGCTGTGTGTAAATCCTGTTCAGGAGGGTCTGATTCTCCTGTAGTTTGATTCCCTCAGATAAGTTCTCATACTTGTTCTTCATGCTGGTTTTGTGCTGGTCTTTGACTCTCTGCAGATCATCATGCACTGGCTGGTGAGAATCGAGCTGCAGGGCTGCTTCTGTGTCATGATGACTGATGTGTTTCTGACAGGAGGAGGATGAGCTGGTCTGACAGGACACATCTCTGATCTGGTCAGCTCTCACACCACTGAAAACACATTAAGAAGAACAGAGACACAAAAACAAACAGAAAAGACCTTTGTGAACAAAGAACATTTTTAAATAGGTTTAATATGAAAATCATACTGTATGTAGAAATAAGTGTTTGCTCATTCAGACAAAATTTCTATCTATTGTGGTGTGATATGATTACATGTATGTGTAAATGACGACTGATGACAGAGACTGCAAACTCAGTTTATTTCTGAATTTCCTAGTTGCACATTAAAGTCCCTTTTGCCACAAGTGAGGCATGTGAAAAGTCAGGAGGATTATGGGGCTGTTTACAACTGGCCATTTCATGCGTCTTCTCAGATCGGACAGCTATCTGATTTATCAAAACGATTCCATTTACACCTGGTCACACAAATGTTTTTGCAAAATGGATATAAATTCGATCGTCAATTTCCGCGTTATATGCAGATTTAATGGAGTTCACGTCAGCAAAAGTAACAGATATGAGCTGCATTTTATTGATCAGCTAAAATTTCAAAATCAAAAACGCAATAGGAGAGAGCAACAACAGCCCTGGTAAGATCATTTAGTTTCTTTACTTAAAGAAATCCCAATGAATTTTACTTTGATTTGCGATAGTTTGCACGTTGGCTTGATAAGACGATCGACTGCTCATCTGCAGTGGTGCGTGCTGCTATAACATGACATAACATTCGTCTGGAATGCGTCTCAGACCTCCTCCTGAAGTGGTTTGAGCAATCGGATTCAAATCCGTCTCAAATACATTCCGGAGGGCATTTACACCTGGTCTTTTCACGATCGGTAAAGATCACAGAGAACAGATGAAGTGGCCAGGTGTAAACAGCCCATTTATGTCTACAGAACCTGCCACCTTTCCTTTAGAAATAGAAAAATCACAGAATTTATGCCAATCACAGATTTCCTGTTATCTTGATCAGCTGATATGAATCCTGACTTTTAAAAGTCATATTTGCTCTCACTGTCTGGTTTGAGCAGTCTTGCATTTTTTTTGTCATCAACATATGATTGGGAAGCTTAGTTTATTCCTATTCATAGGAAGTTATTATTGGCTGATTTATGGCAGATCGATCAGAGTTTCCTTACAAAACGTACATTTATATATTGATATAAAAAATATTGAAATGAGCAGAGATTTTCTGGCACCCCGAGCCATTCGTCACGACAACCAGAGTCCTAGCCAGGATTTTCTTGTTTCAGTTTTTATCAAGATTGATAATTTCAGTGCATCATTAATTTAATGGATAACTGTCAATATAACACTGATGCAACATTTAACAAAAATTATTCCAGTGTAAATGTAGATCTAACAGGGAAATGACAGACAGAAGCTTAAGAAAACACTATTTAAGACACTTTAACAAAGTGAAAGGATTCCTTTCTTTGCATCTTGAATTCCACTTGTTACTTGTTATACATGTTAAAGTTCTGAACCTTTGTGCATTCTGTGTTCATGTGTCTCTCACTCTACATGATGATACTCACACAGGGTCAAAGGTCACTGCTCCATCACTGAATTTTGGGGGCTCTTGCCTCTTCATGGACACACAGTTGGATCCTGGAGAAGCTGCTCTCTTTCTCTTCCTGTTGTTGATACTGAGAAAAAAAAACAGAACATTTTTTAATTGTTTCTTTGCAGATTTTTTGGGCAACAATACTGTAGTTTATACAGCAGTATGTGTATTATGCATAGTTTTAGAGAGAAAACATGTTTTATTAATGGTAGGGTAAATGGGACTAAAGGCGCACCGGGTTATAATGTGCGTTTTTGATCATTTTCGCAAATATTTCATGGCCCACAGAATATTTTGTTGTATGTATGAATAACAAACTGAACATGCAATATGTCAAAAGAAAGAACAGACCATTTGCTTTTCAGTTAGTTTGTATGATGAGTCGTTGTTGGTAGTGTAGTTTACCTGGGGTTTTCCTATGTTCCTGGTTTCCCTTCTGTGTTTGGATTATTAGTTTTTGCTCTCAATTGGATTATTTGCATTGATCTTGGGTCTGGATTGTTTATGTTTTGCCTTTTGTTATTAAATCTGTTTAAGCATTTGGATTGGCCCTGGCCTTATACTTGCGCACCCGTTACAGTGGGTAAGTTTCATGAAGAAAGCAACATTCTGAGCAAAAAGCTGAGAAAGTGACTATCAGCCTTGTCACCTGACCTGAATACTGCGCGCTGATTCGCTAAAACCGACTTATCAGGTTGTGTTCACAAACAACAAGGGTGCTTGTCGGTTTCTGCTGTAAAACATGAACTTGCGATGCCTTGGACAATACCAGCTTTTATGACAAAAACATGTTTAGGGCTCAGAATGTGCTATATGTGGAGTATAATGCACAGAAGTCAGTTCTTTTTTTTTTTAAACATGGCGTTTATCAGTTTTTGCAAATAAACTCTTCATTTATTAACAGTGAATTAGTCAATTAATTGCTATAAGTTGACTTACAATGTCGATGCCTTTTGTCAGTTATAGTTTTTTTTATTTTTTTTATTTATTTATTTATTTATTTACTAATGTATGTCTACTTTTTAAAACATATTTAAACATTTAATACTTTGCGGAACTACTTTAGAATATTTTAACTGGAACGGAGCACTAGTGGAAACTTTTTCATTTTATTTACATTTAATGCAAGTTCAGTGTAAAACTTCTTTACTTCTGTTGTTGCTTGCTTTCACTTCAGCAATAAAATGTCTTTATCAAAAGAGGCCAGTAGTCCAAAGCATTCATAAAATTAAAACCCTTCAAGTTTTTAAATCACCAAATGGAGTTTGAATGTCACCTAGCGGCTATATTGGCTACTGCGCCTAAAACTCCCAGAGCATATTGATAGTTTGAGACAAATTTGAAAGACAACTTGTTTGGATTTGTCACTCTGACTTGCAGGTTTAGGTGCCCAGGCACAGGTTTTAAATTAATAGAAAATAAAAATAAATGTAAAGCAGCAGATTAAGTCAGCAACCATTTAAGTTTGGATATGTAATTTTCCAGTCTATGTTTAAGAATAGGATCGCCAGGTGAGAGGCAAATGAGACTAACTAGTTCTGGATTCCAAGACCATCATCTATAAATATATTCAATTTGGATACATATTTTATATAGCCTTTTTACCCTTTATTTTAACAACTATTTGTGCGGCCATACACACACTTGTGTTTGTGTGTTATTGCCAGTGTTGTAGTTTTTAATGGCGATGAATATAATATTTATAATATAATATAATATAATTAGGGCTGGTCCGAATACCATTTTTTGAGCTTCGAAGCTTGGGTAGTAATGAACATCAAATATTCGAAGCTTCGGAGAGAGGGGACTGAACATATTCTTCTCTCTAATAAAGGCAGTATTCTCTGTGTCTGTCTGTCCATTTGCATTTTGATTATTTTAAGAAGCGTTCATCCAATCGACTTCACAAGGGAGTGCAGTGTCGCATTTGGTGCAATATAGATGGAGACGCGACACATTCAGAATTAATAAACTTTTAGTAAACTACAGAACAGCGCGAGCGGGAAGCGGAGCACCTCACGCGGGCAGGGCTTATGCTCTGAGAACGGACACTGCACTAGTGATATAAAACGCACACACACAGGTCTGTTAAATTAAGCAATACTTTTAAGGTAGTCTAATATTTTTCTGACTAACAAATTACTTACACAGTAAAGGTCATACACACTCCGCTGTTCTGCGCTCTAGCCAGAGAACACTCCCGTTGCAGGAACACTTTAGGCGTCGGTTCTATTTCTAGCATGCACGCGTTTTCCGCGTGGCTCGAGCCGCGCCTGAGACGCATGTCTCACGCAGGCAGTGTGCAAACTCCAACCTGTTAACATGGGAGCCGAAATAAAAACTGACATGCCACGCAGCCAGTGTGTCGCCGGCCTTATTCAAGCGCAAATGAGAACCGTTTCGTGGGGGATCCCAGGTGTGCAAAAAAATTAATAAAATAAATGAATATTCGAATGTCAAATTTTCAAATCGAATAGGCCTACCAACCCACCGAACGAATAATCGAATATTCGGGTCTAGGGCTGTGACGGTGGCAGATTTTAACAACCGCGGTGGTATGGATCCAAATACCGGCGGTGTTGTGGTGTTTGGGGGGTTGTTTTGAAATAAATAAATAAAAACAAAGAAACAACACAATAAAGCCTGTAAAGCATTGTAAAGCAAAAAAAACCTTTCATTTAATATTTCCACACAAAGACGCGTAATATAGATGCGATTTACATCTGTGGCGACTTTAACTGTCGTATTGCTGATAAAGCGGACTGTATTGAGGGTTTGGACAATATTCCATCGAGAGTGGCGTTAGATCTAGTTTGTAATAGTCATGGTGACTCTTTTCTTGATTTTCTGAGAGACTCAAAGTGTTGTATTTTGAACGGCAGGCTTAATGTAAATGATGATAATTTCACCTCTGTTTTAGTTCGAGGCAAAGCCGTTGTAGATTATGTTGTGACGCCTCATACCTGTTTAGAATTTTGTGTTGATGTTAAAGTGATTACTGCCACAGACCTCCTTAACAAAAATGCAGTAGCATGTTTGCCTCTTATTGGAGATAGATGTCGTTTACCAGACCATTCCTTAATTCACTTCATTTTTAAAGTGGATACCCTACTAACTAATGAGAATAACTATTGCTGTGTACCTAAAAGGAGATATGGACCATTCCCTGAGACATTTTTAACATCTACTAGCTGCCAAATGGCAGTGCAAGGGCTAGAAAATAAGCTAGGGCTGTGCCACAATACTCAGGAGGATGTTGATAAATGGTATGAGGATTTTTGTGAATTTATTAGAGGGGAAATAAACAAGTAAAAATAGCATATCTAATAAAAAACATTTTAAACGGGGTGTAAAGCCCTTTTGGAATGTCCATCTTCAAAAGTTATGGAATGAGCGAACAATAGCTGCTTTCAGTGTTCTTTCAGTTCAAGTAAAAGAAAATCTTGAATTAATTATGGGTGATAACAGCCGATCAAATATTTATCTGAATTTTGATATTACCTTGGAAGAAGTGAGCGATGCCCTTAATAAGGCCAAGTTGAGGAAGGCTATGGGAGTGGAGGAAATTCCAAATGAGGTGTTAAAGTCCTCATATCTTAGGTATATGCTTCTTGGTTTATTTAAATTTTGTTTTGACAACGGAATTGTTCCTTCTACATGGTATAGATCAATCATTAAACCTATTCCGAAATCAGCGAAAGATGACCCTCGCATACCTCTTAACTACAGAGGAATTAGTCTCCTAAGTACTGTTTATAAAATCTACTCTAGTATTTTAAATGCTAGATTAAGTAATTTTTTGGAAACAACAGAGTATCTAGTAGATGAACAAAATGGATTTCGAAAACACCGGGCATGTATTGACCATATTTATATAATCTCAACAATTGTCAGAACTAGATTAACTGAAAACAAACCCACTTTTGTTTGTTTTGTGGACTTTAAAAAGGCTTTTGACTGGGTGAACAGGGATTTGTTAAGTTTGAAGCTTCTCCAGGCAGGGGTTGATGGGAAGTTTTACTGGGCATTAAAGTCCCTGTATGCAGACTGTGTGGGATGTGTTCAGGTGAATGATGAGCAGACTGAGTGGTTTCGTATTCCCTTTGGTGTAAAACAGGGGGATATTTTGTCCCCAAGTTTGTTCTCTCTGTTTATAAATGATTTGGCTCTTGAAATTAAACATCTAAACTTAGGGGTGCGCCTAGACAGTGTCATTGTTGGCATTCTGCTTTATGCTGATGATGTAGCGTTACTGGCTGAAAATGAAGAGGATCTGCAGAAAATGTTACATGTTTTACAAAATTGGAGCTGTAGATGGAGACTTGTTATAAATCAAGCAAAAACGCAAATTATGCACTTCAGGAAGGGTGTTACTGTGCGAAGTACAAAAGTTTTTACTTTTGGTAATACCGTTCTTGAGTATGCAACCCAGTATAAGTATTTAGGATTTGTATTTGATGAATTTATGTTGTTTGACAGAGGAGTTAAAATCCTAGCTGCTGCAGCCAGTAGAGCTCTGGGTTCTGTGATAAACAAGTTAAAAATCTGTAAAGATCTTGGTTATGGTACTTTCTCCCAGTTGTATACTGCCTGTGTGTCCCCTGTGTTAAACTATGCTGCTGGTGTGTGGGGGGCCGTGCAGAGCCCAGCCTTGGACGCTGTAGAAAATCGTGCAATCCGCTGTTTTTTGGGGGTTCATAAGTTTGTCCCAGTGCTGGCAGCGCTGGGTGATATGGGCTGGGTTCCTGGTTCAGTCCAAAGGAAATGTGAAATGGTTAGACTGTGGAATCGACTTGTTAATCTGCCTGAAAATAGAGTAACAAAAAAAGTTTTTCTGTGGAGTAAGAGTAAGTCCCCCTGGGCTGTAGAGCTTCAGACTGTTTTATGGCGAAGCCAAAGCTAAGGACTTACTTCCAAATTAAAGATGTATATGAAACAGAGTTGTATGTAAAGGCAAACTTGACAAGGAACCAACGATCTTTGGTGGCTCAGCTGCGAACTGGCATCCTTCCCTTGGCCTTAGAAACTGGCAGGTTCACTCAAACTCCTGAAGAGGATAGACTCTGTAGACTGTGCGAGTTAGGAGAGGTTGAAAATGAAACTCATTTTGTGTTATATTGTCCATGTTACGATGATTTTAGAAATGTATTATTTGGTGAATTGTTTGTTAAAAAGCCTGAAATGTTCTGGATTAGTGATGACGACAAGATGAAATGGTTGTTTAATTTTAATGTGTTTAAATTGGCTACTTCTGTTTGTAAAGCCTGGATGCGGCGGCAGACTTGTTTATTTAAATAAGTTCGTGTATGTTGTGCCTACTGTCTTACAACTGGTTGTTTGTTTGGTTTTTTTTCTGTTTTTTTGTTGGTGATATTGGTGTCTTACAAGCCCATTAGGGCTGGGCATACAGTAGTATGCAAGACACAATAATAAAAACTATTCATTCATTCATTCATTCATTCATATAGCCTACCGCTCTGCGCTTTGAGAGGGATGTGGGACACGAGCAGGAAAGAGACCATCGATCTCTTTTCTGATATCTTCATGTTTTCTACTTGTAAAAGGTATGAAGAGCGAATTTTATCTTCCACATGGGCAAGACATTTAAGCTAAATGTGCTGCCAGAGCCAAACTAAAATCACGTGTGAAACGCGCTTTACAAATGAACTTGACGTGCCTATACCAATTATCATGTCTAATAACAAGCACAAACTGTGTTAAAAAGAATTTGACGTACAAGTAAAAAATGTAGGCTGTCTGTCCTACAGCGTTTTTTCTACTTTACCATAGTAAAGAATACGAAAATAATCGACCTAAAAGCGAACAAAGGAAGAAACGTTTATAATCCCCTTTGGAAATGGGTGAGATGCGAGTGAAGGTATGGGAAAAGAAAAAAGAGATTCCATGCAGGGATGAGTCACGATTTTTGAATATTCGATTATGTTCTAATGTCTGTTGTGTGATCATTCTCTAAAATAAAATCTCCATGTTCTGGTGCTGATGCGGTGGTGACGCATTCATGTAACCAGAGGGTGACGCTGCCAATAACGCACATAACAGCTGTAACAAACCGGCAAAAGTAATGATTATGAACGTGTCAAATATAGCAAGGAGACATTTGAATTGTTTATTAATAAAGTGGGTGTTTTTTTTGTGTCAGTGTCGGCTGCAAAGATGAAGTTGACGATGCTCACTCGTCATCTTCGCAGTGAACGTGCCTATAGAGAGAAATGCACACTATGGAATACATAAGCATATGCTAATCGGTTAATTTTCGTTTTGAATTGTTTTTTTTAAAAGTAGACAATTCAACTTTCTATATGGAATAACTAATGGAATATTTTAAATTCGCTGATTATCGGGTGAAGATCGCAAACAAGAATTCAAAGCCGACAAAGTTTAAATTTATGGGCTCACGCACAACTCTCTCATTCGTCATGAATTCAAACTTTTCCATGGCTGCGATGTAACATTTAATTGCTAACCTATTATTTATTTTGTAAACAAAGCTTTGTGTGTCATAATATTAATGTAAAACAGCATTCACATACAAACTTTTTTTTTTTTTTGGCAAACCACCGCCGGTACTCCTCAGTAGCGGTGGTGCGGTTGTCAAGTTTACCGGCACAGCCCTATTCGGGTCCAGCCCTAAATATAATATAATATAATATATTATAATATAATATAATATAATATAATATAATATAATATAATATAATATAATATAATATAATATAATATAATATATCTTGTCTAGAGTGCCAGCAGAATATGGACCGGCCCTGAACTTTATGTTACTCACGCAGGGTCAGAGGTCACAGCAGGTCCATTACTGAGGTCAGGGGGAATATTCATGGATCTGTTACTCTTCATAGACACACAGCTGGATACTGAAGATGGTCCATTACTGAGATCAAGGGGAGTCAACATGGAGTTGTTACTCTTCATAGACACACAGCTGAATCCTGAAGATGGTCCATCACGGAGATCAGGGGGAATACCCATGGATCTGTTACTCTTCATGGACACACAGCTGGATACTGGAGATGCTGCTCTCTGAGTGTGAACAGACGCCTCCTCCTCTCTCTCCTCACACACACTCATTTTACAGGAAGTTTGCTCCTTCTCTTTCTCCTTGATGAGAGACTTGATTTCAGACCTGTATGTGGATACAGAAAACATGCACAAAACACAACTGAATTTTGACACATTTTATTTAAATGGAATTGAATTCACAATAACTTTACGTCAACAGTCTTTCTCCAGTTACTGTAAATAACGTTGGTTTGTAGAGCAGCATTTCGGCCACACTTTAAAAAAAAAGCATCCTCGTTTAAACACTGGATTCACCTTCACTTTAATGACACTGCTGAACTCTTGCAGGTGTTTTTCACAATCCATTTTTCATCTCACATTAAGCAAATATGATGTTATTTTTACGTGTTTATGTGTTTATCCTGCGACTACACTTCCTTTCCCCAGTCTTACTGAACACACATTACAATATAGATTTATTTAAATAATGAAATAGTTTAAAGTCAACTAAAGATTTCAACATGAAACTAAAATTATCCTGTTAAATAAAAAAATAAGTGTAAGTAAAACATTTTCGGCCATTTAATGAGTGTTACTGACGTGTAGTATCACGAAAGTAACTTTAAACTTTATCATGTATTTGAGATTGAGTTCGTCATAAGGTCTGTTGAGACGCAAATACTCTATTGATATTACAGCTATGAAAAGTTTAACGAACTTACTGTCACATGTGAAGAGATTGCTGATTTTCTATCCTCTGAAATGGTGTCTTTACAGTCATCGACTGCTTATATCACCACTGTGTTAAACTGAATCACAATCCACCGTGATAATCTTGCGCTGGCCAGTGTTACACTCACTTATTCTGACACCTACTGGCGTGCGTCTTTGCAGCATCACGCAAAAATAAAGGTTTACGGACGTGACTGTTAATACGTTATTCGTAGTGACCCATGATAGATTTATTTCGTGTCTTTCCTAGAATGGGCAGTTTGTGACTTTGCGAGATAAACAGCATAAAGTAGCACTGGTATTACAACATTCAGTGGCACATACCAATCAAATACAGACGTGCCAAATAACACGTTTGAAAAAATATTAATGCACTTTAATTAGTTTAATTGATATTTTAAATATCACCAAATTAGGCTATTTATTTAGGATTTTGTGCCACAATTACGTCAGTAGGCTATAGGTGTCGCAACACGGTGACATGTTCCGCGACTCGGTGTCAGTCAGGTGTCGTGTCAGTGTCAGTGTGTCGCGATGTCAGTGACACATGCCACTATCCACCACTGGCACATGGCAATAATATCAGTGACACATGCCACTATCCACTGGCACATGCCAATGAAGACCGGATGTGCCAATACGCATAGTGACATGTGCCATCGGTCTTTGTCAGACACGTGGGTTTGTTGTGTGTGACGTCACCGCGGCACCATTTTTGAGGTATCGCTACTGACTGAGAATTAAAGAGATAGATAACTAATAAGATAACTATCTAGATAATAAGTAAATATAACTCTCAAACCTGGAGAAGCAAAAGAAAATTGAGAAAAGGCCGTACCGAGATAAACTTGATACAGATGCCAGGGACCGTTATTTGGAGAAATTGTTATCCATTCAGAACATAGATCCATACGAGCTGACTGCAGTAAGTGGGAGTGCTGACCCCACATTGCTACCTCCATCTTCATATTTAGACATTGTTAATTATCTTGTTTATGGTATAAGCGCATATACCAGTGAACAATTTAAAAACTATAAATCTCTGGAAGCCCACGGACATTTCACCAATGGCTGGGTACAGGATTTATTTACAGTCCGACCGAAGGACTGCGACAACACAGTAGTAGTAACAGCAAAGGCATGTTTGCTGTAATGATGATGATAATGATAATGTCATGTTAACTGTATATCATCAGTGCCTGATTAAGGATGGACGTGTCAAATTGTTATACTACCCTCTTTTCACGCATTTTTTTGTTTATTGTATTAATTACACAAACTAAAAATAAACAAAAAAATATATATATCTAACACAATAAACCAGAAACATTGTTCCAAAATAAGTCATCATCATGAAACAGATTGTCTGATGTTTTACTGTACAGCAGCCAAAGTAAGTTGTTGTCAACAGATCTTGCACTCGCAACGGCTGAATGACACACCACTGAAGCCCTGGGCCTTCATCAGCTCATCAGGGGCTATAACCTCTGGTCACTGCACATGTATGGCAGGAATTGCCGAAACATGCACACATGTTGCAGCTTTGCTCTTCAAGTTGGAAGCAGTAGTCAGATGCAGAGAGACAACAACAGTTACTGGCCAACCTGCATACTGGATGATATCAAGTAACATCACAAAAGTGAGAGCGGAGGTAGGACACAGAATAGACTTTACTTCTGCAAAAGCAAAAAGAAAGTGTCTTAATAATCTCCTAGATGGTGAGGAAGCAAGCATACCTGCTTTAAGGACT
Organism: Abramis brama; assembly: GCA_022829085.1. Lineage (NCBI taxonomy): Eukaryota > Metazoa > Chordata > Actinopteri > Cypriniformes > Leuciscidae > Abramis > Abramis brama. Next base: position 61,468,014 of record CM040766.1, on the reverse strand, counting down.
TCATCGAACACGTGTAGGTTCAATACTGCAACACAGGAGCAGTGGGAATCATATCTTGCACAACTGCAGAAAGCATCTCCAAAAGCTGCAATTCTGTCATCTTTGCCTGGTTATTGTGATGCTTTTACAGACCCAGTACAGCCGTTTTCAGCACCAGATTCACTGCGCAGTCTACGTGATAAAAAAATGGATGGCAGTGAACTGTCTGTCTTGCGCCAGTACTGCAAAACCATTGCAAGTAAGGTAAATGTTACACCTGAGCAGGCTGAGGTCATTAAAAGACAGACCAGAAAGCAGCACAAATGCTCATCTTGGTTTCACTTGCGCACTGGGAGAATTACTGCATCCAAAATGCATTCAGTCTTTGTGTCTGACTTTGTCAACCCTGCGCTGTCTACAGTGAGAGCAGTTTGTTACCCCAACAGTGGTTCTGCAAACCAGTGTCCTGCTACTGCATGCGGAAGACAAAATGAGGAAAATGGGAGGACACAGTATAAACTGCAAACCATGAAACATCACTGTGACATGCAAGTTAGTGAGTATGGTTTCATCATAAACCCCAAGTTTCCTCAGGTTGGACGAGGCCAGATGGATTGGTGCAGTGTACCTGCTGTGGAAAAGGCTGCATTGAGATAAAGTGCCCGTATAAGTACCGTAACAGCACTGTGGAGGAAGCATGCAGCAGCTGTGACAAAGACTTCTGTTTAGAAGTTGTGAGTGGTGATTAGGGCTGTGACGGTATGGATTTTTTCTTACCGCGGTTGAAAAGCAAGAAATTCCCGCGGTATTGCGGTAAACCGCTTTAAACCTCAACCCAACCCTCCCCTCCCCTCCCCTCCCCCAGTTTTTTTTCTGCGACGTCCCGGCTGGAACAACAAAAAAGTGTGGCGATGATAATCTCAGGTACTGTTTATGTGCTTTATTTAATGTTAAAAGCATGCAATGTGACTTTGAATATCGTTTAGTGCTCCAGCTTTGTAGCTGTAAAAGCAACAATGGATAATTCACCTCAGATCTTGAAATTAAACAAATGGAAACAAGAACGTTCAAACTGTGAACATACAAGTGTATTCTTTGGCAAATATTGTTTTAGTAACTCAGTAGCCTATGTATTTTTAATAATGGTTAAATGGTGTAATATTTGTGAATTTAATTATGTAGCCTACTTATCCATTTTCTTGCAAGTGCCGTCAAGATTCCTCTCTGGTGCTAAGTGTGCATTTGCCGCGACTCCGCGAGGGTTGACAAATGTGGTCTTCACGTGAGAGAACTGTGTTAAAGAAGCACGTGCAATTAAAAGTTGAGGTCCTGCTTTTACTTTTTTTATTATTTACGGCTTGGACGCGGCGTCCGTCGAAAATAGACTAGGCGCCTATCTTTAGCGAAGCTAAAGAGAGAGCTTCTGAAACGCGCCGCATCGTGGCTGTTAAAACACAAGCATTGACTAGAGTGGGCGCGATCAGCTCCGGTAGCCGCGTCGCAGCCATAACGCGCCTATAGTCAATAGCCTACGAATGGAATGTTATTATGTGTCATGGAACAACTTGCGAACTTGCGAAAGGTCAGATTTGTTATTAGACACAATCCATGTCATTAGAATCAATGAATCCATGTCATTAGACACAACGTGAACACATGTGAAGGCCAGTGTTTTTTTTTTTGTTTTGTTTTTTGCGGTGATGACGGTGACAAGCTCAGACCCGCGGTAGGCGTCACGTGACCGCGGTATTGCGGTAATGCGGTAACCGTCCCAGCCCTAGTGGTGATCGTAAGCTAAAGGAGGGTAGTCCATAACTACAAGCAAGTCCAGACACAAATTTTTGTGGCTGATGCGGAGTACTGTGATTTTATTTTGTGGACTTTAAAAGACTGCACTGTGTTGCGTGTTGCACCTGACCCACAGCTCTGGAATAATGTTCTTAAAAAGGCACAGCAATTTTTTGAGTTTGTGTGTCTCCCTGAACTTGTAAGTGGTTACTTCACTCAGTTGCCACTTAAACAGATTCCTGTTCCAGATGGGGAAAAAACTCAACAGACCTCTAAAATAGTACAGAAGAAGGGCAGGACCAGGAGAAGTGTTGAGAGGTTGTGGTGCATTTGCCGTGGGCCAGAAAGCAAGGACGACATGGTAGCCTGTGACAACCAAAACTGCACAATTGTGTGGTTTCATCTCACTTGTGTGGGCCTACAACATGCACCTGCCAAAGAAGACGTCTGGATCTGTTCTCGTTGTTCCACATAAGCCCAAACTGCTGTCTCGCATGTTAGATGTTTTCCTTCAAGCAAACACACTCAGGTTTTTGTTACTAGACATACACTTCTAGTAATAATAACTGTTCCCCCCTTGTTGACACTGTTAAGGTTACAAACACATTTTATCAAACACACATTTACAAACACACAGGTTATCAAAAACGTGTTTGTTTTAAAACACACAATGCTACAAAAAAGGCATAACCTAAAGTGTTGACCTAAAGTGTTAGTTTCTGCACTTTAATGTTTAAAGTTTAAACATTTAAAAGTTTAAAGTTAATTAATGTTAATTCATTTAATGATTACTTGCATTCACAAATATATAAACTATATAATACATATATAATATTCTGTTCATGTGCATCACTAATTTGCACAGTTATCAATATTGTAATTGTCAAAATATGCAAGTATTGTTTTCATACTTCATTTAGCTGTCAAAGTGAATAACAAAAAAAATTAAAGCTGCAAGCAGCATTTATCGGGGTTCAAGCATTTAAGGCCTTTAAGCACATAAGCATTTAAGACATTACGTTTTATTTAACAAGCTTTTAACCACTGAAATTATAGATGGAAAAATCCATTTACAGCCAATATAGGCAATTTACCATAGGAAATATGTAGTTTTAAAACTTTTTGCCAGTTATAGCGCCACCTATGGTCCGATCTACATGAAATTTTGCATGCTTGTTTAGAATGTTATGGCACATATGCTCACCCATTTTCGTGAAGTTCTGAGTTTTCGTTTAGGATTTATAGGCTTCTGAGTGCATTTTGCCACGCCCATTTTCTTTATGACCCAATTATACCCATGCGAAAAATGCAAAAGTTCAACTTTTTTTCAATAATTATTGATCTAGAGAGTCCAGAGAATTGTCCTAGACTGGTCTGGTTCTGATCGGGCGAAAAACCAGGGACTAGTTCGCAAAAGTAGGTTTTTAACATATTCATGAATATTTAATGAACAGTTTGATTGACAGTGATGGTTCTTGAGGCAAAGTTGTTCAGCATGAGCAGATCTATCAGATGATATGCATTTTGTGATGATAAGTGTAACACCACGTGATTACAGAGCCTTAAAACTCGTTAGCGCCAACTAGTGGCCGATTTCTTTCAAAATTCTTACAGACCTCTAGGGGCTTGAGCCGAACATGCCCATCGAGTTTCGCTCCGATCGGACGTCGTTAACGGTGCTCAAACCTCATTGGCCAATGGCGGCCATGTTTTTTGAGATACGCCAATATCCTTTTAGACATACATGGCCCCTTGGGCCAAGACACTGCATACCAAATTTCAAGTCATTCGGAAAAACGGTCAGTTGTCTATATGTTTTTATTTGTTTTATAGCGCCACCATGTGGCCAATCGACGCAATTTTTTTACTGTGACCTCAGATTGACCTCTTACACATGTGTACCAAGTTTGGTGAAGTTTACTTAATTACTTCTTGAGTTATAGCCATTTTAGTAAAATAGGCTCCTCCCACAACGTTAATTTTGCACCCCCTAGCGACCATTAATCGAAATTTCAACTTTTTTTCGATAATTATTGATCTTCAGACTCCAGAGAACAATTCCGCACTGGTTTGGTTCCGATCGGGCGAAAAACCAGGGACTAGATCGCAAAAGTAGGTTTTTGACAAAATTCAAAATGGCGAAAAATCTATCATGGCGGAAATGAAATCGGAGATATACGTTTTTTTCTTCAGAAGCTCTGGATTTCAATGATATAAGACACTTGAAGCTACGCCTTACGGTCTGGGAGTTCTGAGCAGTTTTGCGCTTTTGATTGCTATAGCGCCACCTATGGGCCGATTGGGCTGAGTCCGTGTATCTGAGTAGCGAGCAATAGTACTACCATCTGGCAAAGTTTCAAGTCTCTAGGTCTTACGGTTTGGGCTGCACGATGCGTTTTATGGCGGAAAAATAATAATAATAATTAAAGCTGCAAGCAGCATTTATCGGGGTTCAAGCAGTTAAGGCCTTTAAGGCCTTTAAGCACAAAAGCATCAAAAGTTATTAGTTTTATTTAGCAAGCATCTAACCACTGACATAATAGATGAAAAAGACTATTTACAGCCAATACAGGCAATGTACCATAGGAAATATATGGTTTTAAAGCTTTTTAACAGTTATAGCGCCACCTATGGTCTGATCTCCATAAAATTGCTTACTGTGACCTCAAATTGAACCCATACACATGTGTACTGAGTTTGGTGAAGATATCTCATTTACTTCTTGACTTATAGCCATTTTAGTAAAATAGGCTCCTCCCACAACAATTTACCACATTCTAGTATTATTTACTATGATTCTAGCATGATTGTGCTACAATAGTAATTGTTATATAAGTGATTTTTTAGTGTCTTATTGTTATACAAGTGATTTTTAGTGTATAATGAATGCAAAAGCATATGTGAGTAGACTTCATTAATAAGTAGAATGGCCAGCAGAGGGCAGTAGAAGACCAGTTATTGGCTCACTTTCACTTTAAACTTCATGATTTTCACCATTTTTCTGTACTAAAGCAAACCAGTTTTTCCATTTTAACTCCATAATGCATGTTTACACACACACACACACACACACACACACAAAGACAAATGTTGTTGTTTTTTCAATGCTATTGGGATATGTCATTATGAAAATATATTTCAATGGTCTATAAACATTTCACGAAGTCTTTTTAAGCTATTAATCAGATTATTCAGAATTTATTTAGAAACCTAAGACTACACACACACATTATGTTGTAGATACAGATATTTGAAATATATGATGTGATCAAACTGTCAATACTAATACTTTAACAGATGGATTTTGAGTAAATGTAATTGTAAATGTTAAAATAGGGATTTTATAAAGTCTAAATATAAATTATAGAACAATATGACAAAATGACTATTTTAAACAGCAGGGGGCAGTAAAATACCACTTATTGGCTTAATATGCCATTAATTCATATCATTTTCACCTTTTTAACTGTTACAGAGGCAAATTTTGTCCGATCTGTCTGAAATTTTTCATCCTTGTTCAGGGTGATATTTCACACGTTCTGACTTGTTTTTAAGAAGGTCTGAGCATTGATTAAAGAGATATAGGCTTTCGGGGACACTTGGTAAAGGCCAGATTTTGAAGTGAACCTATTATAGCTATCCAAATGAAGTAGTTCAACTTTTTCTGACAATTATTGATCTAGTGAGTCCAGAGAATTGTATTGCACTAGTTTTGAACATTATGATATGAAAATTATATGATCAGAGATGGAAAAGACCATTTACAGCCAATACAGGCAGTTTACCATAGGAAATATATGATTTTAAAGCTTTTTAACAGTTATAGCGCCACCTATCGTCCGATCTCCATAGAATTTTTCATGCTTGTTAATGATGTTATGTCACATATGCTGACCAATTTTTGTGAAGTTCTGAGTTTTTATTTAGGATTTATAGGCTTTTTAATGTATTTTGACACGCCCATTTTATGAATGACCCTATTACAGCCATCCAAATGCAAAAGTTCAACTTTTTTTTGATAATTATTGATCTAGAGAGTCCAGAGAATTGTCCTAGACTGGTCTGGTTCCGATCGGGTGAAAAACCTAGGACTAGTTCGCAAAAGTAGGTTTTTAACATATTAATGAATAATTAATGAACAGTTTGATTGACAGCAATGGTTCTTGAGGCAAAGTTGTTCAGGATGAGGAGATCTATCAAATGATATGCATATTGTGTGGATATTTGTAACACCACGTGATTACAGAGCCGTAAAACTCGTTAGCGCCAACTAGTGGCCGATTTCTTTCAAAATTCTTACAGACCTTTAGGGCCATGAGCCGAACATGCCCATTGAGTTTCGTTCCGATCGGCCTCCGTTAACCTTGTCTAATAGGTGCTCAAACTTCGTTGGCCGATGGCGGCCATGTTTTTTGAGATACGCCAATGTCCTCATACACATACATGGCACCTTGGACCAAGACACTGCATACCAATTTTCAAGTCAATCGGACTAACGGTCAGGTGGTTATAGCCTGTTTTATGGTTTTTTCATTTTATAGCGCCACCATGAGGCCAATCGTCGCGATTTTTTTACTGTGACCCCAGAGTAAGCTCATACACATGTGTACCAAGTTTGGTGAAGATACCTCATTTACATCGGGAGTTATAGCCATTTTAGTAAAATAGGCCCCTCCCACAACGTACGTTTTTGGCGCCCCTTAGCGACCGTGAATCGAAATTTCCACTTTTTTTCGATAATTATTGATAATCAGTCTCCAGAGAACATTTCTGCACTAGTTTGGTTCCAATCGGGCAAAAAACCAGGGACTAGTTCGCAAAAGTAGATTTTTGACAAAATTCAAAATGGCGGAAAATCTATCATGGCGGAAATGAAATCGGAGATATACGTTTTGTTCGTCAGGCATCCAGCTTTCCAATGATATAAGACACTTGAGTCTACGACATACGGTCTAGGAGTTATGAGCAGTTTCGCGCTTTTGGTTGTTATAGCGCCACCTATGGGCCAATCGGGGTCATAATCTCTGAACCTTTCCTCGATTTTTGTACTACCATCTGTCAAAGTTTCAAAGTTCCAGCTCTTACGGTTTGGGCTGCACGATGCGTTTTACGGCGGAATAATAATAATAATAATAATTAAAGCTGCAAGCAGCATTTATCGGGGTTCAAGCAATTAAGGCCTTTAAGGCCTTAAAGCACAAAAGCATAAAAAGTTATTAAGTTTTATTTAGCAAGCATGTAACCACTGACATCATAGATGGAAAAGATCATGTTCTAGCATGATTTACCATGATATACCACATTCTAAAATGATTTACCATAGTTCATCATGATTTATGATGGTTTACCATGATTTACCCTGTTCTAGCATAGTTTACCATGATTTACCATGTTCTAGCATGATATACCACGTTCTAGAATGATTTACTAGGATTCTTACATGATTTACCTTGATACACCACATTCTACTATTATTTACTATGACTTACCATGTTTCTAGCGTGATTTACCATGATTTACCACATTACTAGCAATTATGTGAAGTGTCAGTGCAAATGAAGTGATAAACACTGACAAAATATGATTGTGTTATAATAGTTATTGTTATACAAGTGATTTTTTTTGTGTCTACTCTAAATATGAATGAATCCAAAAGCACATGTGAAAAGACTTCATTAATAAGTAGAATGGCCAGCAGAAGCCAGTAGAAGACCACTTATTGGCTCACTTTCACTTTAAACTTCATGATTTGCACCAGTTTTCTGCACTAAATCAAACCAGTCTTTCCATGTTAACTCAATAATGCATGCTTACACACACACACACACACAAATATGTTTTTTGGATATGTTATTGAGAAAATATATTTAATTGTATAAAAATAGGCATTTCTTTGTGATCTAATAATATAAAACTATGTTACCAGTATAGGGCTGTAAAGATTCCTCGATTATAGTCAAGTACTCGATTTAAAAAAATCCTTGATTGCAATTTACCCCTCGAGTAATTGGCAAAATACTGAAAGTGGTGCATTCCACAGATGAGAATCCAACAACCGCAGAATTACAGTTTTCTAGGACAACGCGATATTTAAACAGGGCTCCAGACTAACTTTTTTTACTAGGAGCGCTGTAGCCCCTGACTGAAAATTTAGGGGCACACCTTAAATCAACTTGCAATGCAATTATTCAAATTTCCCCCAAAATAACTACTGACAAATTATTTATTTATTATTTAATAATAAATAGACTTAATGTACAGATATTACAATGTGCAGTTTTATTTTAAGTTCACAGGCACCAGACTAACATCTGAGGGCAGCGGCACCGCAGACACTGAGTTTTACAAAAAAATATCTGGTAGCACTGGGGCTGACAATAAAGCACTAAGCTTAGTTTAGGGTGTAGATGAAATTAACTTTAATTATTATCATTCATAATGTCTTAATATTAATTAAAAAGCAAACCGAGTGAAATAAATTATATTAGGGAGTGAAAATAGCCAATAAGCATCTTACTGTTTACAATGGTAATTTATTTATTTTATTATTTTTAAATAAGTGTATAAATAAGAGTTTAAATAAGACCATTTTTGAAGGATGAACAAAAAAAATGTGTTGGTCATCACATTAAAAATAACATTTCTATATGATAGTTTTGAAGTGCTGGAAAAAGATGAGTAGCCTAACAGTTAGTACTTGTAAGCGTTTGACTATTTCTGTCACATTATGGTTACAGTTACTACATTAAATCCATGGTGAATGTCGCTGATTTGTGGTCTGAAAGCCCAGTGTTTCTCCTGGTTTCCACATCAGCGCTGTTTGATCTGATATCTGATTATGTTATTAATTCTGAGGCGAATTCAATGGATTTCTTCACTGGATCTCCAGAGTCTGGATCTCCTAGTAACAGTGTCGCGTGATCGAGATCGGCCCGCGACTGGCAAGTTCGGGCTGCTGCGCTCATAGGCTGCGCCATAGATATCATATATAAACGCGTTTATATATTATATCTATGGGCTGCGCTGTCTATTATTGATTCAAACTAATAAACGGTCTGTGAAGCATAAAGGAGTAAGTTAGCGCATTTTCGTTCCGCTTTCATTTTGTTTGGATTCGCTGCTCGGCAACGTTGTGGTCGCGCCAGCGCGACCTAAATAAATATTTGGTCGCACCGGCAGGAAAAATGGTCGCAAAATGCGACCAATTGGTCGCAGTCTGGAGCCCACCATGTACAGTCATAATTTAGCATAGTGCCATTGTGAAATCACAAAGGCTGTGATTCAGTTAAATAAATATATCCTCTGTTTTTTGTTTGTTTGTTTTTTTCACAGAGAAGACGCTTCAATTACATGAGTGCAGATTAGCCTACATGTTAAAATTACCTCAGCTCCGTCCACAGTAAACGCTGCTCCAAGCAAACTCAGTCTCTGCAGTGCTGTTTGTTTAGGTTTCCAATGACGTGCAAATATGGGAACGCAAGTCGGACGCAGTTTGTGTTTCATAGTTGCACTGTTATCATTTGTGGAGCACATCTGGGTTTCTCAAACTGCTGTTCATCGCAATTTCAAAATAAAAGTTTAAACATTGCGATTTCAAAATATAAGTTTAAACTCTTGCTCTGAGTTTGCGTGTTTTGATGTGCACATGTTCTCGTTCAAGAAATTACAGTGACTGTAGCATTTCTATCGTACAGAAGTGGCCAAATATTAAAGGTTAAGTTGACATTTGAATTAATTGTTTGGACAATATTAAACAAGGATTTGATAATGCCAGGCTTAGTGTAACAACAACCAGGCCGCTGGCGCCCTCTGCAGGCATTTGTTATTTATGTACATAAGTTATGTTTATATTAGTTTATATAATTTATTTTACATGGGTATATTTTAACAGTGTTCTTCAGTAAAACCAATATAATTACTTACTTTGATACTTTACTTGAACCAATTATTGTGGCTTGTTATTATATATTTGTATTTTAAGTAATTTTAAAGGCTGTTGTTAACTTGAATCTATTTTTTACCACAATTTTTTTATCCGATTACTTGAATAGAATACTCGATTACTAAAATAATCGATAGCTACAGTCCAATTATAATAAAAAAGATTGCTGTTTAAAGCATTTGTTTGTTTCCCAATACTGAAAGCTAATGAAAACGTAATGTGTAATCCTACTGCTCCCTCAAGTGGACAAAAGTGGTATTATAGCTTGCATTTTACAATTGAAGTGTTTGAATGAATGAGTGAATGAATGGGAATTTGGTTTTTCACTTATATCTCGGGAACCAGAACGCGAAATATTCTGAAACTCAGAGCATAGATAGTGCTCGAGGAGCCCTGTTGAATGACACCATCACTTTGTTTTTGGGCGATTAGGGCCGGGACTTATGACTGTTCAAAGCTAGCCAACGACGGGCCCTTTCCAACGAGCTCTCACACAAGGTTCGGGGTGGTCTGGGTCAGGAGTTACGGCTGTTCAAAGTCGGGGGTCGCGCTCCCGAGGCCCGTGACGACACGTTTCGATCAAGAGCCTGGAGAGAACCTTACCATCAAAATTTGAGCGCGCAACGACTTTCCGTTTTCGAGTTATGAGTGAATTTGTATTCGGGGGCGTGGCTTAAATGCCCGTTTTACTTTCGTTTTCCATTTCTATATCTCAGTGACACAATTGTCAATCACAATTGTGACACAATACTCCAATAGATGAGTTTTGACAAAATGTCATTGTAAATGCTAAAATAATGATTTTATAAAGTCTAAATATGAATTATATAACAATATTAGGCAGCAGTATGATGAAATGACAGCAGGGGGCAGTAAAATACCACTTATTGGCTTAATATGACGTTATATCATTTTCACCTTTTTAACTGTTATAGAGGCAAATTTTGTCTGATCTGTCTGAAATTTTTCATGCTTATTAAGAGTAATTTCATGTTCTGACTTGTTTTTAAGAATATAGCATTCATTTAAAAGATATAGGCTTTTGGGACACTTGGTCAAAGCAATTTACCATAGGAAATATATGGTTTTCAAAGCTTTTTAACAGTTATAGCGCCACCTATAGTCCGATCTTCATGACATTTTGCATGCTTGTTAATGATGTTATGTTACATATGCTCACCAATTATTGTGAAGTTCTGAGTTTTCGTTTAGGATTTATAGGCTTTTGAGTGTTTTTTTGTCCCTCCCCTTTCCTAAATGACCCTGTTACAGCCAGGCAAATGCAAAAGTTCCACTTTTTTTCGATAATTATTGATCTAGAGAGTCCAGAGAATTGTCCTAGACTGGTCTGGTTCCGATTGGGCGAAAAACCAGGGACTAGTTCGCAAAAGTAGGTTTTTAACATGTTCGCAAATATTTAATGAACGGTTTGATTGACAGCAATGGTTCTAGAGGCAAAGTTGTTCAGCATGAGGAGATCTATCAAATGATATGCATTTTCTGATGAAATTTGTAACACCACGTGATTACAGAGCCTTAAAACTCGTTAGCGCCAACTAGTGTCCGATTTCTTTCAAAATTTTTACAGACCTCTATGGCCTTGAGCCAAACATGCCTACTGAGTTTTGTTCCGATCGGACTCCATTAACCTTGTCTAATAGGTGGTCAAACTTCATTGGCTGATGGCGGCCATGTTTTTTGAGATACGCCAATGTCCTCATAGACATACATGGCAGCTTGGACAAAGACACTGCATACCAAATTTCAAGTCATTCGGACAAAAAGTCCAGTGTTTATATGTTTCTTTCATGTTATAGCGCCACCATGTGGCCAATCGACGCGATTTTTTTAGTGTGACCCCAGACTGACCTCCTACACATGTGTATCTAGATTGGTGAAGGCAGCTAATTTACTTCTCGAGTTATAGCCATTTTAGTAAAACAGGCTCCTCCCACAACGTTAATTTTGCGTCTGCTAGCAACCGTGAATGGAAATTTCCACTTTTTTTTTCGATAATTATTAATAATCAGACTCTAAAGAACATTTCTGCACTTGTTTGGTTCCGATCGGGCGAAAAACCACAGACTACTTTGCAAAAGTAGGTTTTTGACAAAATTCAAAATGGCGGAAAAATTTGCATACCGGAAATGAAATCGGAGATATACGTTTTGCCCGTCTTGAGCCAAGGATTACAGTGATATAAGACACTTGAGTCTACGACAAACCGTCTAGGAGTAATTAGCGATTTCGTACTTTTGCTTACTATAGCGCCACCTATTGGCCAATCGGGGTCATAATTTGATAACTTCTCCTCGATTTTTGTACTACCATCTGGCAAAGTTTCAAGTCTCCAGCACTTACGGTTTGGGCTGCACGATGCGTTTTACAGGAGAATAATAATAATAAAAATTAAAGCTGCAAGCAGCATTTATCGGGGTTCAAGCAGTTAAAGCCTTTTAGGCATTTAAGCACAAAAGCATCAAAAGTTATTAAGATTTATTTAGCAAGCATGTAACCACGGACATAATAGATGGAGAAGACCATTTACAGCCAATACAGGCAGTTTACCATGGGATATATATGGTTTTAAAGCTTTTTAACAGTTATAGCGCTACCTATGGTCCGATCTCCATAAAAATGTTTACTGTGACCTCAAATTGAAACCATACACATGTGTACTGAGTTTGGTGAAAATATCTCATTTACTTCTTGAGTTATAGCCATTTTAGTAAAATAGGCTCCTCCCACAACAATTTACCACATTCTAGTATTATTTACTATGATTCTAGCCTGATTTGCCATATTCTAGCATGATTTACCATGATATACTACATTCTAGTAGGATTTACCATTGTTTACTGTGATTGTATACTCTGACAAAATATGATTTATGAGTGATAAACTCTGACAAAATATGATTGTGCTACAATAGTAATTGTTATATACGTTATTTTTTAGTGTCTTATTGTTATATAAGTGATTTTTAGTGTATAATGAATGCCAAAGCATATGTGAGTAGACTTCATTAATACGTAGAATGGCCAGCAGAGGGCAGTAGAAGACCACTTATTGGCTCACTTTGACTTTAAACTTCATGATTTTCACCATTTTTCTGTACTAAATCAAACCAGTTTTTCCATTTTAACTCCATAATGCATGTTTACACACACACACACACACACACACACACACACACACACACACACACACACACACACACACAAAGACAAATGTTGTTGTTTTTTCAATGCTATTGGGATATGTCATTATGAAAATATATTTCAATGGTCTATAAACATTTCACAAAGTCTTTGTAAGCTATTAATCAGATGATTCAGAATTTATTCAGAAACCTAAGACTACACACACACATTATGTTGTAGATACAGACATTTGAAATATATAATGTGATCAAACTGTCAATACTAATACTTTAACAGATGGATTTTGACTAAATGTAATTGTAAATGTTAAAATAGTGATTTTATAAAGTCTAAATATGAATTATAGAACAATATGACAACATGACTATTTTAAACAGCAGGGGGCAGTAAAAAACCACTTATTGGCTTAATATGCCATTATATTCATATCATTTTCACCTTTTTAACTGTTATAGAGGCAAATTTTGTCAGATCTGTCTGAAAATTTTCATGCATGTTCAGAGTGATATTTCACATGTTCTGACTTGTTTTTAAGAAGGTTTGAACATTCTTTAAAGAGATATAGGCTTTCAGGGACAATTGGTAAAGGCCACATTTTGAAGTGAACCTATTATAGCAATCCAAATGCAAAAGTTCAACTTTTTTTTGATAATTATTGATCTAGAGAGTCCAGAGAATTGTCCTAGACTGGTTTGGTTCCGATCGGGCGAAAAACCTAGGACTAGTTCGCAAAAGCAGGTTTTTAACATATTCACAAATATTTAATGAACGGTTTGATTGACAGCAATGGTTCTTGAGGCAAAGTTGTTCAGCATGAGCAGATCTATCAAATGATATGCATATTGTGATGATATGTGTAACACCACGTGATTACAGAGCCATAAAACTCGTTAGCGCCAACTAGTGGCCGATTTCTTTTAAAATTCTTACAGACCTCCAGGGCCATGAGTCGAACATGCCCATCGAGTTTCGTTCCGATCGGCCTCTGTTAACCTTGTCTAATAGGTGCTCAAATTTATTGGCCAATGGCGGCCATGTTTTTTGAGATACACCAATGTCCTCATAGACATACATGGCACCTTGGACCAAGACACTGCATACCAATTTTCAAGTCAATCGGACTAACGGTCAGGTGGTTATAGCCTGTTTTATGTTTTTGTCATGTTATAGCGCCACCATGTGGCCGATCGCCGCGATTTTTTTACTGTGACCTCAGACTGACCTCCTACACATGTATACCAAGTTTGGTGAAGTTTACTGAATTACTTCTGGAGTTATAGCCATTTTAGTAAAATAGGCTCCTCCCACAACGTTAATTTTGCACCCCCTAGCGACTGTGAATCGAAATTTCAACTTTTTTTCGATAATTATTGATCTTCAGACTCCAGAGAACAATTCTGCACTGGTTTGGTTCCGATCGGGCGAAAAACCAGGGACTAGTTCGCAAAAGTAGATTTTCGACAAAATTCAAAATGGCGGAAAATCTATCATGACGGAAATAAAATCGGAGATATACGTTTTGTTCGTCAGGCGTCCAGCTTTCCAATGATATAAGACACTTGAGGCTGCGACATACGGTCTAGGAGTTATGAGCAGTTTCGCGCTTTTGGTCGCTATAGCGCCACCTATGGGCCAATCGGGGTCATAATCTCTGAACCTCTCCTCGATTTTTGTACTACCATCTGGCAAAGTTTCAAAGCTCTAGCCCTTACGGTTTGGGCTGCACGATGCGTTTTACGGCAGAATAATAATAATAATAATAATAATTAAAGCTGCAAGCAGCATTTATCGGGGTTCAAGCATTTAAGGCCTTTAAGCACATAAGCATTTAAGACATTACGTTTTATTTAACAAGCTTTTAACCACTGAAATTATAGATGGAAAAATCCATTTACAGCCAATATAGGCAATTTACCATAGGAAATATGTAGTTTTAAAACTTTTTGCCAGTTATAGCGCCACCTATGGTCCGATCTACATGAAATTTTGCATGCTTGTTTAGAATGTTATGGCACATATGCTCACCCATTTTCGTGAAGTTCTGAGTTTTCGTTTAGGATTTATAGGCTTCTGAGTGCATTTTGCCACGCCCATTTTCTTTATGACCCAATTATACCCATGCGAAAAATGCAAAAGTTCAACTTTTTTTCGATAATTATTGATCTAGAGAGTCCAGAGAATTGTCCTAGACTGGTCTGGTTCTGATCGGGCGAAAAACCAGGGACTAGTTCGCAAAAGTAGGTTTTTAACATATTCATGAATATTTAATGAACAGTTTGATTGACAGTGATGGTTCTTGAGGCAAAGTTGTTCAGCATGAGCAGATCTATCAGATGATATGCATTTTGTGATGATAAGTGTAACACCACGTGATTACAGAGCCTTAAAACTCGTTAGCGCCAACTAGTGGCCGATTTCTTTCAAAATTCTTACAGACCTCTAGGGGCTTGAGCCGAACATGCCCATCGAGTTTCGCTCCGATCGGACGTCGTTAACGGTGCTCAAACCTCATTGGCCAATGGCGGCCATGTTTTTTGAGATACGCCAATATCCTTTTAGACATACATGGCCCCTTGGGCCAAGACACTGCATACCAAATTTCAAGTCATTCGGAAAAACGGTCAGTTGTCTATATGTTTTTATTTGTTTTATAGCGCCACCATGTGGCCAATCAACGCAATTTTTTTACTGTGACCTCAGATTGACCTCTTACACATGTGTACCAAGTTTGGTGAAGTTTACTTAATTACTTCTTGAGTTATAGCCATTTTAGTAAAATAGGCTCCTCCCACAACGTTAATTTTGCACCCCCTAGCGACCATTAATCGAAATTTCAACTTTTTTTCGATAATTATTGATCTTCAGACTCCAGAGAACAATTCCGCACTGGTTTGGTTCCGATCGGGCGAAAAACCAGGGACTAGTTCGCAAAAGTAGGTTTTTGACAAAATTCAAAATGGCGAAAAATCTATCATGGCGGAAATGAAATCGGAGATATACGTTTTTTTCTTCAGAAGCTCTGGATTTCAATGATATAAGACACTTGAAGCTACGCCTTACGGTCTGGGAGTTCTGAGCAGTTTTGCGCTTTTGATTGCTATAGCGCCACCTATGGGCCGATTGGGCTGAGTCCGTGTATCTGAGTAGCGAGCAATAGTACTACCATCTGGCAAAGTTTCAAGTCTCTAGGTCTTACGGTTTGGGCTGCACGATGCGTTTTATGGCGGAAAAATAATAATAATAAAAATCAGGACGATTACAATAGGGTTTCAGCACTTCGTGCTTGAACCCCTAATTAAAGCTGCAAGCAGCATTTATCGGGGTTCAAGCAGTTAAAGCCTTTTAGGCATTTAAGCACAAAAGCATCAAAAGTTATTAAGATTTATTTAGCAAGCATGTAACCACGGACATAATAGATGGAGAAGACCATTTACAGCCAATACAGGCAGTTTACCATGGGATATATATGGTTTTAAAGCTTTTTAACAGTTATAGCGCTACCTATGGTCCGATCTCCATAAAAATGTTTACTGTGACCTCAAATTGAAACCATACACATGTGTACTGAGTTTGGTGAAAATATCTCATTTACTTCTTGAGTTATAGCCATTTTAGTAAAATAGGCTCCTCCCACAACAATTTACCACATTCTAGTATTATTTACTATGATTCTAGCCTGATTTGCCATATTCTAGCATGATTTACCATGATATACTACATTCTAGTAGGATTTACCATTGTTTACTGTGATTGTATACTCTGACAAAATATGATTTATGAGTGATAAACTCTGACAAAATATGATTGTGCTACAATAGTAATTGTTATATACGTTATTTTTTAGTGTCTTATTGTTATATAAGTGATTTTTAGTGTATAATGAATGCCAAAGCATATGTGAGTAGACTTCATTAATACGTAGAATGGCCAGCAGAGGGCAGTAGAAGACCACTTATTGGCTCACTTTGACTTTAAACTTCATGATTTTCACCATTTTTCTGTACTAAATCAAACCAGTTTTTCCATTTTAACTCCATAATGCATGTTTACACACACACACACACACACACACACACACACACACACACACACACACACACACACACAAAGACAAATGTTGTTGTTTTTTCAATGCTATTGGGATATGTCATTATGAAAATATATTTCAATGGTCTATAAACATTTCACAAAGTCTTTGTAAGCTATTAATCAGATGATTCAGAATTTATTCAGAAACCTAAGACTACACACACACATTATGTTGTAGATACAGACATTTGAAATATATAATGTGATCAAACTGTCAATACTAATACTTTAACAGATGGATTTTGACTAAATGTAATTGTAAATGTTAAAATAGTGATTTTATAAAGTCTAAATATGAATTATAGAACAATATGACAACATGACTATTTTAAACAGCAGGGGGCAGTAAAAAACCACTTATTGGCTTAATATGCCATTATATTCATATCATTTTCACCTTTTTAACTGTTATAGAGGCAAATTTTGTCAGATCTGTCTGAAAATTTTCATGCATGTTCAGAGTGATATTTCACATGTTCTGACTTGTTTTTAAGAAGGTTTGAACATTCTTTAAAGAGATATAGGCTTTCAGGGACAATTGGTAAAGGCCACATTTTGAAGTGAACCTATTATAGCAATCCAAATGCAAAAGTTCAACTTTTTTTTGATAATTATTGATCTAGAGAGTCCAGAGAATTGTCCTAGACTGGTTTGGTTCCGATCGGGCGAAAAACCTAGGACTAGTTCGCAAAAGCAGGTTTTTAACATATTCACAAATATTTAATGAACGGTTTGATTGACAGCAATGGTTCTTGAGGCAAAGTTGTTCAGCATGAGCAGATCTATCAAATGATATGCATATTGTGATGATATGTGTAACACCACGTGATTACAGAGCCATAAAACTCGTTAGCGCCAACTAGTGGCCGATTTCTTTTAAAATTCTTACAGACCTCCAGGGCCATGAGTCGAACATGCCCATCGAGTTTCGTTCCGATCGGCCTCTGTTAACCTTGTCTAATAGGTGCTCAAATTTATTGGCCAATGGCGGCCATGTTTTTTGAGATACACCAATGTCCTCATAGACATACATGGCACCTTGGACCAAGACACTGCATACCAATTTTCAAGTCAATCGGACTAACGGTCAGGTGGTTATAGCCTGTTTTATGTTTTTGTCATGTTATAGCGCCACCATGTGGCCGATCGCCGCGATTTTTTTACTGTGACCTCAGACTGACCTCCTACACATGTATACCAAGTTTGGTGAAGTTTACTGAATTACTTCTGGAGTTATAGCCATTTTAGTAAAATAGGCTCCTCCCACAACGTTAATTTTGCACCCCCTAGCGACTGTGAATCGAAATTTCAACTTTTTTTCGATAATTATTGATCTTCAGACTCCAGAGAACAATTCTGCACTGGTTTGGTTCCGATCGGGCGAAAAACCAGGGACTAGTTCGCAAAAGTAGATTTTCGACAAAATTCAAAATGGCGGAAAATCTATCATGACGGAAATAAAATCGGAGATATACGTTTTGTTCGTCAGGCGTCCAGCTTTCCAATGATATAAGACACTTGAGGCTGCGACATACGGTCTAGGAGTTATGAGCAGTTTCGCGCTTTTGGTCGCTATAGCGCCACCTATGGGCCAATCGGGGTCATAATCTCTGAACCTCTCCTCGATTTTTGTACTACCATCTAGCAAAGTTTCAAAGCTCTAGCCCTTACGGTTTGGGCTGCACGATGCGTTTTACGGCAGAATAATAATAATAATAATAATAATTAAAGCTGCAAGCAGCATTTATCGGGGTTCAAGCATTTAAGGCCTTTAAGCACATAAGCATTTAAGACATTAAGATTTATTTAGAAAGCTTTTAACCACTGAAATAATAGATGGAAAAGTCCATTTACAGCCAATACAGGAAATTTACCATAGGAAATATATGGTTTTCAAAGCTTTTTAACAGTTATAGCGCCACCTATGGTCCGATCTCCATAAAAATTTCCATGCTTCTTTAGCATATTATTTCACATATGCCCATCAATTTTTGTGAAGTTCTGAGTTTTTATTTAGGCTTTATAGACGTTTGAGTGTATTTGGACACGCCTATTTTATAAATGATCCTCTTCTAGCCAACCAAAAGCAAAATTTTAACTTTTTTTTGATAATTATTGATCTAGAGAGTCCAGAGAATTGTCCTAGACTGGTCTGGTTCCGATCGGGTGAAAAACCAGGGACTAGTTCGCAAAAGTAGGTTTTTAACATATTCGTGAATAATTAATAAACTGTTTGATTGACAGCAATGTTTCTAGAGGCAAAGTTGTTCAGCATGAGTAGATCTATCAAATGATATGCATTTTGTGATGATAAGTGTAACAGCACGTGATTACAGAGCCATAAAACTCGTTAGCGCCAGCTAGTGGCCGATTTCTTTCAAAATTCTTACAGACCTCTAGGGCCATAAGCCGAACATGCCCACCGAGTTTTGTTCCGATCGGCCTCCGTTAACCTTGTCTAATAGGTGCTCAAACTTCATTGGCCGATGGCGGCCATGTTTTTTGAGATACACCAATGTCCTCATAGATATACATGACAGCTTGGACCAAGACACTGCATACCAATTTTCAAGTCAATCGGACTAACGGTCAGGTGGTTACAGCCTGATTTATGTTTTTTTCATGTTATAGCACCACCATGTGGCCAATCGCCGCAATCTTTTTACTATGACCTCAGATTGACCTCTTACACAGGTGTACCGAGTTTGGTGAAGATACCTCATTTACTTCTGGAGTTATAGCCATTTTAGTAAAATAGGCTCCGACTTCTTCAAACATTTTGGCGCCTCTTAGCGACCGTCAATCGAAATTTCAACTTTTTTTCGATAATTATTGATATTCTGACTCCAGAGAACATTTCTGCACTGGTTTGGTTCCGATCGGACACAAAACCAGGGACTAGTTCGCAAAAGTAGGTTTTGGACATAATTCAAAATGGCGGAAAATTTGCATACCGGAAATGAAATCCTTGAGGCCTTTTTTGTTCGGCTTGACCCAAGGATTCCAATGATATAAGACACTTGAGTCTGTGACAAACGGTTAATGAGATTTAAGCAAAAATGTGATTTTTTTTTGTTTTTTGCACTGTAGCGCCACCTATGGGCCAATCGGGGTCATATTTTGATAACCTCTCCTCGATTTTTGTACTACCATCTGGCAAAGTTTCAAGTCTCTAGCATTTACGGTTTGGGCTGCACGATGCGTTTTACGGCAGAAGAAAAATAATAATAATAAAAATCAGTACAATTACAATAGGGTTTCAGCACTTCGTGCTTGAACCCCTAATAATAATAATTAAAGCTGCAAGCAGCATTTATCGGGGTTCAAGCATTTAAGGCCTTTAAGCACATAAGCATTTAAGACATTAAGTTTTATTTAGAAAGCTTTTAACCACTGAAATAATAGATGGAAAAGTCCATTTACAGCCAATACAGGCAATTTACCATAGGAAATATATGGTTTTCAAACCTTTTTAACAGTTATAGCGCCACCTATGGTCCGATCAACATGAAATTTGGCATGCTTGTTTAGAATATTATGGCACATATGCTCACCAATTTTCGTGAAGTTCTGAGTTTTCGTTTAGGATTTATAAGCTTTTGAGTGCATTTTGCCACGCCCATTTTCTTTATGACCCAATTATAGCCATACGAAAAATTCAAAAGTTCAACTTTTTTTCGATAATTATTGATCAGGAGAGTCCAGAGAATTGTCCTAGACTGGTCTGGTTCCGATCGGGCGAAAAACCAGGGACTAGTTCGCAAAAGTAGGTTTTTAACATATTCGCGAATAATTAATGAACGATTTGATTGACAGCAATGGTTCTTGAGGCAATGTTGTTCAGCATGAGCAGATCTATCAAATGATATGCATTTTGTGACAATAAGTGTAACACCACGTGATTACAGAGCCGTAAAACTCGTTAGCGCCAACTAGTGGCCGATTTCTTTCAAAATTCTAACAGACCTCTAGGGCTATGAGTTGAACATGCCCATCGAGTTTCGTTCCGATCGGCCTCCGTTAACCTTGTCTAATAGGTGCTCAAACTTCATTGGTCGATGGCGGCCATGTTTTTTGAGATACACCAATGTCCTCATAGACATACATGACACCTTGGGCCAAGACACTGCATACCAATTTTCAAGTCAATCGGACTAACGGTCAGGTGGTTATAGCCCTTTTCATGTTTTTTTCAAGTTATAGCGCCACCTACTGTTCAATCGTCGCGATTTTTTTACTGTGACCTCAAATTGAACTATTACACATGTGTACCGAGTTTGGTGAAGATACCTCATTTATTTCTCGAGTTATAGCCGTTTTAGTAAAATAGGCTCCTCCCACAACGTACGTTTTGGCGCCCCCTAGCGACCGTGAATCGAAATTTCAACTTTTTTTCGATAATTATTGATAGTCAGACTCCAGAGAACATTTCTGCACTGGTTTGGTTCCAATCGGACGAAAAACCTAGGACTAGTTCGCAAAAGTAGGTTTTTGAGAAAATTCAAAATGGCGGAAAATTTTCCCAGGCGGAAATGAAATCGGAGATATACGTTTTGACCGTCTTGAGCCAAGGATTACAGTGATATAAGACACTTGATTCTATGACAAACCGTCTAGGAGTTATGGCTGATTTCATACTTTTGCTTGCTATAGCGCCACCTATTGACCAATCGGGGTCATACTTTGATAGGTTCTCCCCAAATTGAGGACTACCATTTGGCTGAGTTTCAAGTCTCCAGCATTTACGGTTTGGGCTGCACGATGCGTTTTAGGGGAAAATAATAATAATAATTAAAGCTGCAAGCAGCATTTAGCGGGGTTCAAGCATTTAGGGTCTTTAAGCACATAAGGCAGTTTAGTGAGTTGTCTGAGTTTTCGTTTAGGATTTACAGGCTTTTGAGTGTTTTTTGCCATACACATTTTCTAAATGATCCTATTATGGCTACCCAATGGGTAAAGTTTAAGTTTTTTATATAATTATTGATCTAGAGAGTCCAGAGAATTGTACTGCACTGATATATTTCCGATCGGGTGAAAAACATAGGACTAGTTCGCAAAAGTAGGTTTTTAACATAATCGCAAGTATTTAATGAACAAATTAATTGACAGCAGTAGTTTTTGAGGCAAAGTTGTTCAGGATGAGGAGATCTATCAAATGACATGCATCACGTGATTACAAAGCCGTAAAACCTGTTAGCGTCAACTAGTGGCCGATTTCTTTCAAAATTCTTACAGACCTCTAGGGCCACGAGTCGAACATGCCCACCGAGTTTCGTTCCGATCGACCTTCGTTAACCTTGTCTAAGAGGTGCACAAACTTTATTGGCCTATGGCGGCATAGACATACATGGCACCTTGGACCAAAACATTGCATGCCAATTTTAAAGTCAATCGAACTAATGGTCAGGTGGTTATAGCCCTTTTCATGTTTTAGTGATGTTTGGCCTGATCTCCATTTTAAATAATTATTTTAAAGGTGCCGTAGAATGCATTGATATATTTTAAATTGTTCTATGATATCTCTGAAACAGAAATGTCTTCAACAGTCAAGTAGTGGATAAAATCACTAACGTTACTTTCTGCTTGCGGTAGGGGTTGTAATGGAAATATAACATTAGTTGGAACTGCCCCCTTCTTCAGTATCAAACGATGAGCGAAACCTGCTTGATATTGTCCCAGGTTAGAAAAACTGTCAGTGGTGAAATGGGCAGAGCAAACTAACAGCTTTGAATTAAAATGGTAAGGTATCCTGTTGTAAAAATCAACCATGCCTGTTGGCAGTTCTCTTTTGTGGGAAGGGAATGAAAAGTTCTGAAATCCGCAGCACAGCCTCGAACATAACATTTATATCCATGATCTGACATTTTCACTATTGTCCTTGCTTGCTTCTTCACAATACCTGCAGAACTTCTGATGATTCGGCTGTGCAGGTCCACGTTAACACTGCCTGGCCTAGAACATGGGCTGGTATATGCAAATTGGGGGGGTATAAATATGAATGATCCCGACTCCAACGTCACAGTCGGTGTTATGCTGTAATTCACTCATTTTTCAGCGGTCTTTTGCAAACAGGAGATTTACACATGAAGGAGGAAACAATGGTGTTTGAGGCTCACGGTATGTCAGTTCCTTGTCCAGAACTCTTACCATTCAACTATGCCAAGATAAATACAGTTTTCAATTGTATGGCACCTTTAAAATAGTTGATTAGTAATATAATGCTTACTTGTAGTCTGAAATGGCTTTAACAAAAGAAGAAAAATATTCTTAGATGTCTGTTCATTCTAATCATGTACAAATAAAGTAGCACAGTAAGATTACATTTATTTGAATGCATTAGTGGGTGTGTGATTGCGCTGTGTGTGCAGCTTATCAATATTAAAAGTGAAGGTGTAGTTGATATCTTTGTTGATAATATCTGTAGTAATCAGAAAAAAACAATTAAGAAATAAAGAATTAAAATTACAAATAATATTCTGTTAAGATATGAGTTACAATAACATGATTTGCAATAGTAATAATATCAATACTATATGCACAATACACAAAGATTAGACTCTCAGGTCTGTGTCTTTCAAAAACATTAGTATTGCAGCCAATGTGAGTCTGTGGGATTTATAAACAGACAAAATATGATTTGAAATGTTATTTTAATGATTTTATAAAGTTTAAACAATATTTCAAATGGAAACTAACTGGAAAATAATATTTTAGTAAGCAGAATGAAGCAATGAGTGGTCTTCTGGTGGTTAAAATGTTAATGAAAACAATAATACTTAAACAATAATACTTAATACAGTAACCATGCTTCAACACACACATGCAAACACATTTGGTTGTAGATGTAGATATTTTAAATTAAAGATAGGTAACAAAATGATAATTGCAAATCTCCTCCGTATAACACCATTTTCAGATTTCAAATTAATCACTGAGAAGCAGAATTGTTCAAACTGAGAGCTCAGTACAAATGAAGTGATAAACTGACAAAACATGATTGTGTTATAATAGGTGATTTTCATGCAAGCAATTTTATATAGTCTAAAAATGTATGCAAAAGCACAGGTAAAAATATTTTTATAAGTAGAATGTCCTGCAGAGGGCAGTAGAAGACCACTAATTGACTCACTTTCATTTGAAAGACTTTTTTATCCACCAGTAAAACAAAGCAGTTTTACCATGTTCTTTCCATTAAGCATGCTTACACACACAGACACACACAGACACACACACACAAAGACAAATATGTTTTCAATGTTTTTGGGATGTTATTGTGAAAATATCTTTTAATGGTCTAACCATTTTCACATATTTCTTTGTGATCTGTATTATCAGTAATAATAATAATAAATAGCTTTAAGCATTTGCTTGTTGGCCAAAGCTGAAAGCTGATAAAAAGATTAATACTATGTCTAATACTGCTGCTCCCTCTAGTTGACAACAGTGGAATTACAGCCTCCATCTTACAATTGAAGTGAATGAATGGGAATTAGTTTTTTCACTTATATCTCGGGAACCAGATGGCGAAAAATTCTAAACCTCAGAGCATAGATAGTGCTTGAGGAGCCCTGTTGAATGAGACCATCACAGTGTTTTTGGGCGATTGGGGCCGGGAGCTATGACCATTCAAAGGCATGTCTTTTGGAGCAGTTTTCTCTGGAATGCCGAGGGCAAATTACACCACATTTGAATCGAAGCTAGCCAAGGATGGGCCCTTTCCAATGAGCCCTCACACAAGGTTCGGGGTGATCTGGTTCGGGAGTTACGGCCGTTCAAAGTCGGGGGTCCCGCGGACTAGCGTTCCGTGGGGGGGGCGCGCTCCCGAGGCCCGCGACGCTACGTTTCGATCAAGAGCCCGGAGAGGTCCTTACCATCAAAATTTGAGCGCGCGGCCACTTTCCGTTTTCGAGTTATGAGTGAATTTGTACTGGGGGGGCGTGGCCTAAATGGCGGACAAGGTTTTACTTTCGTTTTCTAAATGTAAAACAATTGTCAATAGTAACACTCCAATAGATGCATTTTGACAAAATGTGATTGTAAATGTTAAAATAATGATTTTATAAAGTATAAATATGAATTATATAACAATATTAGGGAGTAGTATGATGAAATGACAGCAGGGGGCAGTACAATACCACTTATTGGCTTAATATGCCATGTTATATCATTTTTACCTTTTTAACTGTTATAGAGGCAAATTTTGTCCGATCTGTCTGAAATTTTTCATGCTTGTTAAGAGTAACATGTTCTGACTAGATCTGAAAGATATTTAAAAGATATAGGCTTTTGGGGACACTTGGTCAAGGCTACATATTAAAGTGACCCTATTATAGCCATCCAAATGAAGAAGTTATACTTTTTCTGATAATTATTGATCTAGAGAGTCCAGAGAATTGTACTGCACTAGATTTGAATATTATGATTTGAAAATTATAAGATCATAAATGGAAAACACCATTTACAGCCAATACAGGCAATTTACCATAGAATATATATTGTTTTAAAGCTTTTTAACAGTTATAGCGCCACCTATGGTCCAATCTCCATAAAAATTCCCATGCTTCTTTAGCATGTTATGTCACATGTGCTCATCAATTTTTGTAAAGTTCTGAGTTTTTATTTATGATTTATAAACGTTTGAGTGTATTTTGACACGCCCATTTTCTAAATGATCATGTTATAGCCAAACAAAAGCAAAATTTTCTTCTTTTTTTCGATAATTATTGATCTAGAGAGTCCAGAGAATTGCCCTAGACTGGTCTGGTTCCGATCGGGCGAAAAACCTAGGACTAGTTCGCAAAAGTAGGTTTTTAACATGTTCACGAATATTTAATGAACGGTTTGATTGACAGCAATGGTTCTTGAGGCAAAGTTGTTCAGCATGAGTAGATCTATCAAATGATATGCATAATGTGACTATAAGTGTAACACCACGTGATTACAGAGCCATAAAACTCGTTAGCGCCAACTAGTGGCCGATTTCTTTCAAAAATTTTACAGACCTCTAGGGCCATGAGTCGAACATGCCCACCAAGTTTCGTTCCAATCGGCCTCCGTTAACCTTGTCTAATAGGTGCTCGACTTCATTGGCCAATGGCGGCCATGTTTTTTGAGATACATCAATGTCCTCATAGACATACATGGCACCTTGGACCAAGACACTGCATACCAATTTTCAAGTCAATCAGACTAACAGTCAGGTGGTTATAGCCCTTTTCATGTTTCTTTCATGTTATAGCGCCACCTAGTGTTTAATCGTTGTGATTTTTTTACTGTGACCCCAGATTGAACTCCTACATATGTGTACCAAGTTTGGTGAAGCTATCTCATTTACTTTTTGAGTTATAGCCATTTTAGTAAAATAGGCTCCTCCCACAACGTTCATTTTGAGCCCCCTAGCGACTTTGAATCGAAATATCGACGTTTTTTCGATAATTATTGATCTTCAGACTCCAGAGAACATTTCTGCACTGGTTTGGTTCCGATCGGGCGAAAAACCTAGGACTAGTTTGCAAAAGTAGGTTTTTGACAAAATTCAAAATGGCGGAAAAATTTGCATACCGGAAATGAAATCGGAGATATACGTTTTGTTCGCCATGAGGTCTGGATTCCATTGATATAAGACACTTGAGTCTAGGACATACGGTCTAGGAGTTATGACCAGTTTCGCGCGTTTGGTCGCTATAGCGCCACCTATGGGCCAATCGGGGTCATACTCTCTGAACCTTTCCTCGATTTTTGTACTACCATCTGACAAAGTTTCAAGACTCCAGCACTTACGGTTTGGGCTGCACGATGCGTTTTAGCGGAGAAGAATAATAATAATAATAATTAAAGCTGCAAGCAGCATTTATCGGGGTTCAAGCAGTTAAGGCCTTTAAGGCATTTAAGCATTTAAGACATTAAGATTTATTTAGAAAGCTTTTAACCACTGAAATAATAGATTGAAAAGTCCATTTACAGCCAATACAGGCAATTTACCATAGGAAATATGTGGTTTTAAAGCCTTTTAACAGTTATAGTGCCACCTTTGGTCCGATGTCCATAAAATTTGGCATGCTTGTTAATGATGTTATGTGACATATGCTCACCAATTTTTGTGAAGTTTTGAGTTTTCATTTAGGATTTATAGGCTTTTTAGTGTATTTTGCCACGCCCATTTTATAAATGACCCTATTACAGCCATCCAAATGCAAAAGTTCAATTTTTTTTGATAATTATTGATCTAGAGAGTCCAGAGAATTGTCCTAGACTGGTTTGGTTCCGATTGGGCAAAAAACCTAGGACTAGTTCGCAAAAGTAGGTTTTTAACATATTTGCGAATATTAAATGAACGGTTTGATTGACAGCAATGGTTCTTGAGGCAAAGTTGTTCAGTATGAGGAGATTTATCAACTGATATGCATATTGTGTGGATGTGTGCAACACCACGTGATTACAGAGCCAAAAAATCTCGTTAGCGCCAACTAGTGGCCGATTTCTTTCAAAATTCTTACAGACCTCTTGGGCCATGAGTCGAACATGCCCATCGAGTTTCGTTCCGATCAGCCTCCGTTAACCTTGTCTAATAGGTGCTCAAACTTCATTGGCCGATGGCGGCCATGTTTTTTGAGATACGTCAATGTCCTCATAGGCATACATGGCACCTTGGACCAAGACACTGCATACCAATTTTCAAGTCAATCGGACAAACGGTCAGGTGGTTATAGCCCTTTTCATGTTTTTTTCAAGTTATAACGCCACCTACTGTTCAATCGTCGCGATTTTTTTACTGTGACCTCAAATTGAACGATTACACATGTTTACCGAGTTTGGTGAAGATACCTCATTTATTTCTCGAGTTATAGCCGTTTTAGTAAAATAGGCTCCTCCCACAACGTACGTTTTGGCGCCCCCTAGCGACCGTGAATCGAAATTTCAACTTTTTTTCGATAATTATTGATATTCAGACTCCAGAGAACATTTCTGCACTGGTTTGGTTCCAATCGGACGAAAAACCTAGGACTAGTTCGCAAAAGTAGGTTTTTGAGAAAATTCAAAATGGCGGAAAATTTTCCCAGGCGGAAATGAAATCGGAGATATACGTTTTGACCGTCTTGAGCCAAGGATTACAGTGATATAAGACACTTGATTCTATGACATACCGTCTAGGAGTTATGGCTGATTTCATACTTTTGCTTGCTATAGCGCCACCTATTGACCAATCGGGGTCATACTTTGATAGGTTCTCCCCAAATTGAGGACTACCATTTGGCTGAGTTTCAAGTCTCCAGCACTTACGGTTTGGGCTGCACGATGCGTTTTAGGGGAAAATAATAATAATAAAAATCAGAGCAATTACAATAGGGTTTCAGCACTTCGTGCTTGAACCCCTAATAATAAAAATCAGTACAATTACAATAGGTGTTCAGCACTTCGTGCTTGAACCCCTAATAATAATAATAATAATAATAAAAATCAGTACAATTACAATAGGGTTTCAGCACTTCGTGCTTGAACCCCTAATAATAATAATAATAATAATAATAATAATAAAAATCAGTACAATTACAATAGGGTTTCAGCACTTCGTGCTTGAACCCCTAATCAGGACAATTACAATAGGGTTTCAGCACTTCGTGCTTGAACACCTAATTAAAGCTGCAAGCAGCATTTATCGGGGTTCAAGCAGTTAAGGCCTTTAAGGCATTTAAGCACAAAAGCATCAAAAGTCATTAAGATTTATTTAGCAAGCATGTAACCACTGACATAATAGATGGAAAAGACCATTTACAGCCAATACAGGCAAATTGCCATGGGATATATATGGTTTTAAAGCTTTTTAACAGTTATAGCGCCACCTATGGTCCGATCTCCATAAAATTGTTTATTGTGACCTCAAATTGAACCCATACACATGTGTACTGATTTTGGTGAAGATATCTCATTTACTTCTTGAGTTATAGCCATTTGAGTAAAATAGGCTCCTCCCACAACGATTTGCCACATTCAAGAATTATTTAATATGATTCTAGCATGATTTACTATCATATACCATGTTCCAGAATGATTTATTAGGATTCTAGCATGATTTACCTTGATACACCTCATTTCAGTATTATTTACTATGATTTACAATGTTTCTAGCATGATTAACCACATTACTAGCAATTATGTGAAGTGTCAGTGCAAATGAGGTGATGAACACTGACAAAATATTATTGTGTTATAATAGTTAGTTATATACGTGATTTTTAGTGTGTGTCCAAGTATGAATGCAAAAGCACATGTAAAATATTTCATTATTAAGTAGAATGGCCAGCAGAGGGCACTAGAAGACCACTTATTGGCTCACTTTCACTTTAAACCAGTTTTCTGCACTAAAGCAAACCAGTTTTTCCATGTTAACTCAATGCATGCTTACACACACACACACACACACACACACACACACACACACACACACACACACACAGCATAGTTAACCATGATTTACCATGATATACCACGTTCTAGTATTATTTACCAGGAGATAAACGACAATCTAGTATTATTTACTTTGATTTACCATGTTTCTAGCCTGATTTATCACATTACTAGCAATTATTTGAAGTGTCAGTGCAAATAAAGTGATTAACACTGACAAAATATGATTGTGTTATAATAGTTATTGCTATATATTTTTAGTGTGTATTCAAGTATAAATGCAAGCACATGTGGAAATATTTAATTAATAAGTAGAATGGCCAGCAGAGGGCACTAGAAGACCACTTATTGGCTCACTTTCACTTTAAACCTCATGATTTTGACCAGTTTTCTGCACTAAAGCAAACCAGTGTTTCCATGTTAACTCAATAATGCATACTTGCTACATATGCTACACACAATAATGCCACACACACACACACACACACACACAAATGTTTAAGTGATATTGGTGTCACATTCACCTTCATCACATTCACCTTCTGTCTTCATCACATTCACCATCTGTCGTCATCACCTGCACCTGCTCCTCATCACCCTCCTCATCATCACCTGCTCCTCATCATCATAACCGTCACCTGTTGTCCTTGTCTTGATCTGTGTATTTAAGTTCCCCTCTCATCCATTATCATTGTCGGTTATTGTTTGTGCACTAGCACTCTGTTATGTTTGTTTTCATGTTGGAAAATAAAACCTTTGTTATATTTGTACCACACACACACACACACACACACACACACACACACACACACACACACACACACACACACACCATCATTTATCATGATTTACCATGGCTGATACCAATACCAATATGAGAAAATGACTATTTTAAACAGCAGGGGGCAGTAAAATACCACTTATTGGCTTAACATGCCATTAATTCATATCATTTTCACCTTTTTAACTGTTATAGAGGCAAATTTTGTCCGATCTGTCTGAAAATTTTCATGCTTGTTCAGGGTGATATTTCACACGTTCTGACTTGTTTTTAAGAAGGTCTGAGCATTGATTAAAGAGATATAGGCTTTCGGGGACACTTGGTAAAGGCCAGATTTTGAAGTGAACCTATTATAGCTATCCAAATGAAGTAGTTCAACTTTTTCTGACAATTATTGATCTAGTGAGTCCAGAGAATTGTATTGCACTAGTTTTGAACATTATGATATGAAAATTATATGATCAGAGATGGAAAAGACCATTTACAGCCAATACAGGCAGTTTACCATAGGAAATATATGATTTTAAAGCTTTTTAACAGTTATAGCGCCACCTATCGTCCGATCTCCATAGAATTTTTCATGCTTGTTAATGATGTTATGTCACATATGCTGACCAATTTTTGTGAAGTTCTGAGTTTTTATTTAGGATTTATAGGCTTTTTAATGTATTTTGACACGCCCATTTTATAAATTACCCTATTACAGCCATCCAAATGCAAAAGTTCAACTTTTTTTTGATAATTATTGATCTAGAGAGTCCAGAGAATTGTCCTAGACTGGTCTGGTTCCGATCGGGCAAAAAACCTAGGACTAGTTCGCAAAAGTAGGTTTTTAACATATTAATGAATAATTAATGAACAGTTTGATTGACAGCAATGGTTCTTGAGGCA
This sequence comes from Abramis brama, assembly GCA_022829085.1. Lineage (NCBI taxonomy): Eukaryota > Metazoa > Chordata > Actinopteri > Cypriniformes > Leuciscidae > Abramis > Abramis brama. The sequence continues at coordinate 61,436,975 of CM040766.1, read as the reverse complement.
AAGTTGTTCAGGATGAGGAGATCTATCAAATGATATGCATATTGTGTGGATATTTGTAACACCACGTGATTACAGAGCCGTAAAACTCGTTAGCGTCAACTAGTGGCTGATTTCTTTCAAAATTCTTACAGACCTCTAGGGCCACGAGTCGAACATGCCCACCGAGTTTCGTTCCGATCGGCCTTTGTTAACCTTGTCTAAGAGGTGCACAAACTTTATTGGCCTATGGCGGCATAGACATACATGGCACCTTGGACCAAGACACTGCATGCCAATTTTAAAGTCAATCGAACTAATGGTCAGGTGGTTATAGCCCTTTTCATGTTTTTGTGATGTTATGGCCTGATCTCCATTTTAAATAATTATTTTAAAGGTGCCGTAGAATGCATTGATATATTTTAAATTGTTCTCTGATATCTCTGAAACAGAAATGTCTTCAACAGTCAAGTAGTGGATAAAATCACTAACGTTACTTTCTGCTTGCGGTAGGGGTTGTAATGGAAATATAACATTAGTTGGAACTGCCCCCTTCTTCAGTATCAAACGATGAGCGAAACCTGCTTGATATTGTCCCAGGTTAGAAAAACTGTCAGTGGTGAAATGGGCAGAGCAAACTAACAGCTTTGAATTAAAATGGTGAGGTATCCTGTTGTAAAAATCAACCATGCCTGTTGGCAGTTCTCTTTTGTGGGAAGGGAATGAAAAGTTCTGAAATCCGCAGCACAGCCTCGAACATAACATTTATATCCATGATCTGACATTTTCACTATTGTCCTTGCTTGCTTCTTCACAATACCTGCAGAACTTCTGATGATTCGGCTGTGCAGGTCCACGTTAACACTGCCTGGCCTAGAACATGGGCTGGTATATGCAAATTGGGGGGGTATAAATATGAATGATCCCGACTCCAACGTCACAGTCGGTGTTATGCTGTAATTCACTCATTTTTCAGCGGTCTTTTGCAAACAGGAGATTTACACATGAAGGAGGAAACAATGGTGTTTGAGGCTCACGGTGTGTCAGTTCCATGTCCAGAACTCTTACCATTCAACTATGCCAAGATAAATACAGTTTTCAATTGTATGGCACCTTTAAAATAGTTGATTAGTAATATAATGCTTACTTGTAGTCTGAAATGGCTTTAACAAAAGAAGAAAAATATTCTTAGATGTCTGTTCATTCTAATCATGTACAAATAAAGTAGCACAGTAAGATTACATTTATTTGAATGCATTAGTGGGTGTGTGATTGCGCTGTGTGTGCAGCTTATCAATATTAAAAGTGAAGGTGTAGTTGATATCTTTGTTGATAATATCTGTAGTGATCAGAAAAAAACAATTAAGAAATAAAGAATTAAAATTACAAATAATATTCTGTTAAGATATGAGTTACAATAACATGATTTGCAATAGTAATAATATCAATACTATATGCACAATACACAAAGATTAGACTATCAGGTCTGTGTCTTTCAAAAACATTAGTATTGCAGCCAATGTGAGTCTGTGGGATTTATAAACAGACAAAATATGATTTGAAATGTTATTTTAATGATTTTATAAAGTTTAAACAATATTTCAAATGGAAACTAACTGGAAAATAATATTTTAGTAAGCAGAATGAAGCAATGAGTGGTCTTCTGGTGGTTAAAATGTAAATGAAAACAATAATACTTAAACAATAATACTTAATACACTAACCATGCTTCAACACACACATGCAAACACATTTGGTTGTAGATGTAGATATTTTAAATAAAAGATAGGTAACAAAATGATAATTGCAAATCTCCTCTGTATAACACCATTTTCAGATTTCAAATTAATCACTGAGAGGCAGAATTGTTCAAACTGAGAGCTCAGTACAAATGAAGTGATAAACTGACAAAACATGATTGTGTTATAATAGGTGATTTTCATGCAAGCAATTTTATATAGTCTAAAAATGTATGCAAAAGCACAGGTAAAAATATTTTAATAAGTAGAATGTCCTGCAGAGGGCAGTAGAAGACCACTAATTGACTCACTTTCATTTGAAAGACTTTTTTATCCACCAGTAAAACAAAGCAGTTTCTCCATGTTCTTTCCATTAAGCATGCTTACACACACAGACACACACAGACACACACACACACAAAGACAAATATGTTTTCAATGTTTTTGGGATGTTATTGTGAAAATATCTTTTAATGGTCTAACCATTTCACATATTTCTTTGTGATCTGTATTATCAGTCCATAATAATAATAATAAATAGCTTTAAGCATTTGCTTGTTGGCCAAAGCTGAAAGCTGATAAAAAGATTAATACTATGTCTAATACTGCTGCTCCCTCTAGTTGACAACAGTGGAATTACAGCCTCCATCTTACAATTGAAGTGAATGAATGGGAATTAGTTTTTTCACTTATATCTCGGGAACCAGATGGCGAAAAATTCTAAACCTCAGAGCATAGATAGTGCTTGAGGAGCCCTGTTGAATGAGACCATCACAGTGTTTTTGGGCGATTGGGGCCGGGAGCTACGTTTCGATCAAGAGCCCGGAGAGGTCCTTACCATCAAAATTTGAGCGCGCGGCGACTTTCCGTTTTCGAGTTATGAGTGAATTTGTACTGGGGGGGGCGTGGCCTAAATGGCGGACAAGGTTTTACTTTCGTTTTCTAAATGTAAAACAATTGTCAATAGTAACACTCCAATAGATGCATTGTGACAAAATGTGATTGTAAATGTTAAAATAATGATTTTATAAAGTCTAAATATGAATTATATAACAATATTAGGGAGTAGTATGATTAAATGACAGCAGGGGGCAGTACAATACCACTTATTGGCTTAATATGCCATGTTATATCATTTTTACCTTTTTAACTGTTATAGAGGCAAATTTTGTCCGATCTGTCTGAAATTTTTCATGCTTGTTAAGAGTAACATGTTCTGACTAGATCTGAAAGATATTTAAAAGATATAGGCTTTTGGGGACACTTGGTCAAGGCTACATATTGAAGTGACTCTATTATAGCCATCCAAATGAAGAAGTTATACTTTTTCTGATAATTATTGATCTAGAGAGTCCAGAGAATTGTACTGCACTAGATTTGAACATTATGATTTGAAAATTATAAGATCATAAATGGAAAACACCATTTACAGCCAATACAGGCAATTTACCATAGAATATATATTGTTTTAAAGCTTTTTAACAGTTATAGCGCCACCTATGGTCCAATCTCCATAAAAATTCCCATGCTTCTTTAGCATGTTATGTCACATGTGCTCATCAATTTTTGTAAAGTTCTGAGTTTTTATTTATGATTTATAAACGTTTGAGTGTATTTTGACACGCCCATTTTCTAAATGATCATGTTATAGCCAAACAAAAGCAAAATTTCTACTTTTTTTCGATAATTATTGATCTAGAGAGTCCAGAGAATTGCCCTAGACTGGTCTGGTTCCGATCGGGCGAAAAACCTATGACTAGTTCGCAAAAGTAGGTTTTTAACATAATTACGAATATTTAATGAACGGTTTGATTGACTGCAATGGTTCTTGAGGCAAAGTTGTTCAGCATGAGCAGATCTATTAAATGATATGCATTTTGTGACAATAAGTGTAACACCACGTGATTACAGAGCCATAAAACTCGTTAGCGCCAACTAGTGGCCGATTTCTTTCAAAATTCTTACAGACCTCTAGGGCCATGAGTCGAACGTGCCCAGCGAGTTTCGTTCCGATCGGTCTCCGTTAACCTTGTCTAATAGGTGCTCAAATTCATTGGCCAATGGCGGCCATGTTTTTTGAGATACGCCAATGTCCTCATAGACATACATGGCACCTTGGACCAAGACACTGCATACCAATTTTCAAGTCAATTGGACTAACGGTCAGGTGGTTATAGCCCTTTTCATGTTTTTTTCATGTTATAGCGCCACCTAGTGTTCAGTCGTCGCGATTTTTTTACTGTGACCCCAGATTGAACCCCTACATATGTGTACTGAGTTTGGTGAAGCTATCTTATTTGCTTTTTAAGTTATAGCCATTTTAGTAAAATAGGCTCCGCCCACAACGTTTATTTTGCGTCCCCTAGCGACCATGAATCGAAATTTAAACTTTTTTTCGATAATTATTGATCTTCAGACTCCAGAGAACATTTCTGCACTGGTTTGGTTCCGATCGGACGAAAAACCACGGACTAGTTCGCAAAAGTAGATTTTTGACAAAATTCAAAATGGCGGAAAATCTATCATGACGGAAATGAAATCGGAGATATACGTTTTGTTCGTCAGGCGTCCAGCTTTCCAATGATATAAGACACTTGAGTCTACGACATACGGTCTAGGAGTTATGAGCAGTTTCGCGCTTTTGGTTGCTATAGCGCCACCTATAGGCCAATCGGGGTCATACTCTCTGAACCTTTCCTCGATTTTTGTACTACCATCTGACAAAGTTTCAAGTCTCCAGCACTTACGGTTTGGGCTGCACGATGCGTTTTAGCGGAGAATAATAATAATAATAATAATAATTAAAGCTGCAAGCAGCATTTATCGGGGTTCAAGCAGTTAAGGCCTTTAAGGCATTTAAGCATTTAAGACATTAAGATTTATTTAGAAAGCTTTTAACCACTGAAATAATAGATTGAAAAGTCCATTTACAGCCAATACAGGCAATTTACCATAGGAAATATGTGGTTTTAAAGCCTTTTAACAGTTATAGTGCCACCTTTGGTCCGATGTCCATAAAATTTGGCATGCTTGTTAATGATGTTATGTGACATATGCTCACCAATTTTTGTGAAGTTTTGAGTTTTCATTTAGGATTTATAGGCTTTTTAGTGTATTTTGCCACGCCCATTTTATAAATGACCCTATTACAGCCATCCAAATGCAAAAGTTCAACTTTTTTTTGATAATTATTGATCTAGAGAGTCCAGAGAATTGTCCTAGACTGGTTTGGTTCCGATTGGGCAAAAAACCTAGGACTAGTTCGCAAAAGTAGGTTTTTAACATATTTGCGAATATTAAATGAACGGTTTGATTGACAGCAATGGTTCTTGAGGCAAAGTTGTTCAGTATGAGGAGATTTATCAACTGATATGCATATTGTGTGGATGTGTGCAACACCACGTGATTACAGAGCCAAAAAATCTCGTTAGCGCCAACTAGTGGCCGATTTCTTTCAAAATTCTTACAGACCTCTTGGGCCATGAGTCGAACATGCCCATCGAGTTTCGTTCCGATCAGCCTCCGTTAACCTTGTCTAATAGGTGCTCAAACTTCATTGGCCGATGGCGGCCATGTTTTTTGAGATACGTCAATGTCCTCATAGGCATACATGGCACCTTGGACCAAGACACTGCATACCAATTTTCAAGTCAATCGGACAAACGGTCAGGTGGTTATAGCCTGTTTTATGTTTTTTTCATGTTATAGCGCCACCATGTGGCCAATCGCCGCAATTTTTTTACTGTGACATCAGATTGACATCATAAATAATTGTACCGAGTTTGGTGAAGATACCTCATTTACTTCTGGAGTTATGGCCATTTTAGTGAAATAGGCTCCTCCCACAACATACAATTTGGCGCCCCTTAGCGTCCGTGAATCGAAATTTCAACTTTTTTTCGATAATTATTGATAATTAGACTCCAGAGAACATTTCTGCACTGGTTTGGTTCCGATCGGTCGAAAAACCTAGGACTAGTTCGCAAAAGTAGGTTTTGGACAAAATTCAAAATGGCGGAAAAATTTGCATACCGGAAATGAAATCGGAGATATACGTTTTGTTTGCCATGAGGTCTTGATTACATTGATATAAGACACTTGAGTCTACGACATACAGTCTAGGAGTTATGAGCAGTTTCGCGCTTTTGGTCGCTGTGGCGCCACCTATGGGCCGATTTGGCTAAGTCCGTGTATCTGAGTAGCGAGCAATACTACTACCATTTGACCAAGTATCACATCTCTAGGCCTTACGGTTTTGGCTGCACGATGCGTTTTAGGGAAGAATAATAATAATAATAAAAATCAGGGCAATTACAATAGGGTTTCAGCACTTCGTGCTTGAACCCCTAATAATTAAAGCTGCAAGCAGCATTTATCGGGGTTCAAGCATTTAAGGCCTTTAAGCACATAAGCATTTAAGACATTAAGATTTGTTTAGAAAGCTTTTAACCACTGAAATAATAGATGGAAAAGTCCATTTACAGCCAATACAGGCAAGCTTTTTAACAGTTATAGCGCCACCTATAGTCCGATCTCCATGATATTTTGCATGCTTGTTAATGATGTTGTGGCACATATGCTCACCAATTTTCGTGAAGTTCTGAGTTTTCGTTTAGGATTTATAGGCTTTTGAGTGCATTTTGCCACGCCCATTTTCTTTATGACCCAATTATACCCATGCGAAAAATGCAAAAGTTCAACTTTTTTTCGATAATTATTGATCTAGAGAGTCCAGAGAATTGTCCTAGACTGGTCTGGTTCTGATCGGGCAAAAAACCAGGGACTAGTTCGCAAAAGTAGGTTTTTAACATATTCATGAATATTTAATGAACAGTTTGATTGACAGTGATGGTTCTTGAGGCAAAGTTGTTCAGCATGAGCAGATCTATCAAATGATATGCATTTTGTGATGATAAGTGTAACACCACGTGATTACAGAGCCTTAAAACTCGTTAGCGCCAACTAGTGGCCGATTTCTTTCAAAATTCTTACAGACCTCTAGGGGCTTGAGCCGAACATGCCCATCGAGTTTCGCTCCGATCGGACTTCGTTAACGATGCTCAAACCTCATTGGCCAATGGCAGCCATGTTTTTCGAGATACGCCAATATCCTTTTAGACATACATGGCCCCTTGGGCCAAGACACTGCATACCAAATTTCAAGTCATTCGGAAAAACGGTCAGTTGTCTATATGTTTTTATTTGTTTTATAGCGCCACCATGTGGCCAATCGACGCAATTTTTTTACTGTGACCTCAGATTGACCTCTTACACATGTGTTCCAAGTTTGGTGAAGTTTACTTAATTACTTCTTGAGTTATAGCCATTTTAGTAAAATAGGCTCCTCCCACAACGTTAATTTTGCACCCCCTAGCGACCATTAATCGAAATTTCAACTTTTTTTCGATAATTATTGATCTTCAGACTCCAGAGAACAATTCCGCACTGGTTTGGTTCCGATCGGGCGAAAAACCAGGGACTAGTTCGCAAAAGTAGGTTTTTGACAAAATTCAAAATGGCGAAAAATCTATCATGGCGGAAATGAAATCGGAGATATACGTTTTTTTCTTCCGGAGCTCTGGATTTCAATGATATAAGACACTTGAAGCTACGCCTTACGGTCTGGGAGTTCTGAGCAGTTTTGCGCTTTTGATTGCTATAGCGCCACCTATGGGCCGATTGGGCTGAGTCCGTGTATCTGAGTAGCGAGCAATAGTACTACCATCTGGCAAAGTTTCAAGTCTCTAGGTCTTACGGTTTGGGCTGCACGATGCGTTTTATGGCGGAAAAATAATAATAATAAAAATCAGGACGATTACAATAGGGTTTCAGCACTTCGTGCTTGAACCCCTAATTAAAGCTGCAAGCAGCATTTAGCGGGGTTCAAGCATTTAAGGCCTTTAAGCACATAAGCATTTAAGACATTAAGATTTATTTAGAAAGCTTTTATCCACTGAAATAATAGATGGAAAAGTCCATTTACAAGCCAATACAGGCAATTTACCATAGGAAATAAATGGTTTTCAAAGCTTTTTAACAGTTATAGCGCCACCTATGTTCCGATCTCCATAAAAATTTCCATGCTTCTTTAGCATGTTATGTCACATATGCTCATCAATTTTTGTGAAGTTCTGAGTTTTTATTTAGGATTTATAGGCTTTTGAGTGTATTTTGACCCGCCCATTTTCTTTATGACCCAATATACCCATACGGAAAATGCAAAAGTTCAACTTTTTTTTGATAATTATTTATCTAGAGAGTCCAGAGAATTGTCCGAGACTGGTTTGGTTCCGATCGTGCGAAAAACCTAGGACTAGTTCGCAAAAGTAGGTTTTTAACATATTCACGAATAATTAATGAACGGTTTGATTGACAGCCATGGTTCTTGAGGCAAAGTTGTTCAGGATGAGGAGATCTATCAAATGATATGCATTTTGTGCTGATATGTGTAACACCACGTGATTACAGAGCCGTAAAACTCGTTAGCACCAACTAGTGGCCGATTTCTTTCAAAATTCTTACAGATCTCTTGGGCCATGAGTCGAACATGCCTACCGAGTTTTGTTCCGATTGGCCTCCGTTAACCTTGTCTAATAGGTGCTCAAATTTCATTGGCCGATGGCGGCCATGTTTTTTGAGATACGCCAATGTCCTCATAGACATACATGGCACCTTGGACCAAGACACTGCATACCAATTTTCAAGTCAATCGGACTAACGGTCAGGTGGTCATAGCCCTTTTCATGTTTTTTTCATGTTATAGCGCCACCTAGTGTTCAATCGTCGCGATTGTTTTACTGTGACCCAAGATTGAACTCATACACATGTGTACCGAGTTTGGTGAAGATACCTCATTTACTTCTTGAGTTATAGCCCTTTTAGTAAAATAGGCTCCTCCCACAACATTAGTTTTGCGCCCCCTAGCAACCATGAATCGAAATTTCAACTTTTTTTCTATAATTATTGATATACAGACTCCAGAGAACATTTCTGCACTGGTTTGGTTCCGATTGGACAAAAAACCTAGGACTAGTTCGCAAAAGTATGTTTTTGACAAAATTCAAAATGGCGGAAAAATTTGCATACCGGAAATGAAATCGGAGATATACGTTTTGTTCTTCATGGATCCAGCTTTCCAATGATATAAGACACTTGAGTCTACGACATACGGTCTAGGAGTTATGAGCAGTTTCGCGCTTTTGGTTGCTATAGCGCCACCTATGGGCCAATTGGGGTCATACTCTCTGAACCTCTCCTCGATTTTTGTACTACCATTTGGCAAAGTTTCAAGTCTCCAGCACTTACGGTTTAGGCTGCACAATGCGTTTTACGGCAGAAGAAAAATAATAAAAATCAGCACAATTACAATAGGGTTTCAGCACTTCGTGCTTGAACCCCTAATTAAAGCTGCAAGCAGCATTTAGCGGGGTTCAAGCATTTAGGGTCTTTAAGCACATAAGGCAGTTTAGTGAGTTGTCTGAGTTTTTGTTTAGGATTTACAGGCTTTTGAGTGTTTTTTGCCATAACCATTTTCTAAATGATCCTGTTATGGCTACCCAATGGGTAAAGTTTAAGTTTTTTATATAATTATTGATCTAGAGCTTCCAGAAAATTGTACTGCACTGGTATATTTCCGATCGGGCTAAAAACCGATGGCGGCATAGACATACATGGCACCTTGGACCAAGACACTGCATGCCAATTTTAAAGTCAATCGAACTAATGGTCAGGTGGTTATAGCCCTTTTCCTGTTTTTGTGATTATATGGCCTGATCTCCATTTTAAATAATTATTTTAAAGGTGCTGTAGGAATGCATTGATATATTTTAAATTGTTCTCTGATATCTCTGAAACAGAAATGTCTTCAACAGTCAAGTAGTGGATAAAATCACTAATGTTACTTTCTGCTTGCGGTAGGGGTTGTAATGGAAATATAACATTAGTTGGAACTGCCCCCTTCTTCAGTATCAAACAATGAGCGAAACCTGCTTGATATTGTCCCACTCCCAGGTTAGAAAAACTGTCTGTGGTAAAATGGGCAGAGCAAACTAACAGCTTTGAATTAAAATGGTGAGGGATCCTGTTGTAAACATCAACCATGCCTGTTGACAGTTTTGTGGGAAGGGAATGAAAAGTTCTCAAATCTGCAGCACAGCCTCGAACATAACATTTATATCCATGATCTGCCATTTTCACTATTGTCCTTGCTTGCTTCTTCACAATACCTGCAGATCTTCTGATGATTCAGCTGTGCAGGTCCACGTTAACACTGCCTGGCCTAGAACATGGGCTGGTATATGCAAATTTGGGGGGTATAAATGTTAATGATCCTGACTCCAACGTCACAGTCAGTGTTATGCTGGGATTCACTCATTTTTCAGCGGTCTTTTGCAAACAGGAGATTTACACATGAAGGAGGAAACAATGGTGTTTGAGGCTCACGGTATGTCAGTTCCATGTCCAGAACTCTTATCATTCAACTATGCCAAGATAAATACAGTTTTCAATTGTATGGCACCTTTAAAATAGATGATTAGTAATATAATGCTTACTTGTAGTCTGAAATGGCTTTAACAAAAGAAGAAAAATAGTCTTAGATTTCTGTTCACTCTAATCATGTACAAATAAAGTAGCACATTAAGATTACATTTATTTGAATGCATTAGTGAGTGTGTGATTGTGCTGTGTGTGCAGCGTATCAATACTAAAAGTGAAGGTGTAGTTGATATCTTTGGTGATAATATCTGTAGTAATCATAAAAAAATCAATTAAGAAATAAAGAATTAAAATTACAAATAATATTCTATTAAGATATGAGTTACAATAACATGATTTGCAATAGTAATAATATCAATAATATATGCACAATACACACAGATTAGACTATCAGGTCTGTGTCTTACAAAAACATTAGTATTGCAGCCAATGTGAGTCTGTGGGATTTATAAACAGACAAAATATGATTTGAAATGTTATTTTAATGATTTTATTAAGTTTAAACAATATTTCAAATGGAAAAAAAATGAAAAATAATATTTTAGTGAGCAGAATGAACCAATGAGTGGTCTTCATCTGGTGGTTAAAATGTAAATGAAAACAATAATACTTAAACAATAATACTTAATACACTAACCATGCTTGAACACACACATGCACACACATTTTGTTGTAGATGTAGATATTTAAAATAAAAGATAGGTAACAAAATGATAATTGCAAATCTCCTCTGTATAACACCATTTTCAGATTGAGGGGCAGAATTGTTCAAACTGAGAGCTCAGTACAAATGAAGTGATAAACTTTGACAAAACATGATTGTGTTATAATATGTGATTTTCATGCAAGTAATTATATACTTTATACAAAAATTAATGCAAAAGCACAGGTGAAAATATTTTATTAAGTAGAATGTCCTGCAGAGGGCAGTAGAAGACCACTAATTGACTCACTTTCATTTGAAAGACTTTTTTATCCACCAGTAAAACAAAGCAGTTTCTCCATGTTCTTTCCATTAAGCATGCTTACACACACAGACACACACAAACACAAACACATCCACACACACATCCACACACACACACACACACACACACACACACAAAGATAAATATGTTTTCCATGTTTTTAGGATGTGATATTGTGAAAATATCTTTTAATGGTCTAACCATTTCACATATTTCTTTGTGATCTGTATTACCAGTCCGTAATAATAATAATAATAATAATAATAATATTTAATTGTCTATAGGCATTTCTTTATCTAATAATATAAAACTTCATAATAATCATAATAAAAAATTAAAAAATAAAATATATACAAATATCATAATAAAATAAAAAACATCATAATAAAAAAGATTGCTTTTTAAAGCATTTGTTTGTTTCCCAATACTGAAAGCGAATAAAAAGATCATGTGTAATCCTGCTGCTCCCTCCAGTGGACAACAGTGGTGTGTTTCTAGTGGTGCAACAGTTGAAGTGATTGATTGAATTAATGAATGAATGAATGGGAATTTGGTTTATCACTTATATCTCCGGAACCAAAAGGCGAAAAATTCTGAAACTCAGAGCATAGATAGTGCTTGAGGAGTCTTGTTGAATGAGACCATCGCGGTGTTTTTGGGCGATTGGGACCGGGAGTTCTGATCGTTCAAAGGCATATATTTCAGGGCTTTTATCTCTGGAAGGCCCGAGGCCCGCGACGATACGTTTCGATCAAGAGAGGTCCTTACCATCAAAATTTGAGCGTGCAGCGTCTTTCCGTTTTCGAGTTATGAGTGAATTTGTACTGGGGGGGCGTGGCCTAAATGGCGGCCTCCGTTTTTACTTTCGTTTCAGGATTCCATTCCTTAATTTGACAGAATTGTCAATAGTAATACTTCAATAGATGAGTTTTGACAAAATGTGATTGTAAATGTTAAAATAATGATTTTATAAAGTCTAAATATGAATTATATAACAATATTAGGGAGTAGTATGATGAAATGACAGCAGGGGGCAGTACAATACCACTTATTGACTTAATATGCCATGTTATATCATTTTTACCTTTTTAACTGTTATAGAGGCAAATTTTGTCCGATCTGTCTGAAATTTTTCATGCTTCTTAAGAGCAGAACTTCTTAAGTTCTGACTTGTTTTTATTAAAGAGATATAGGCTTTCGGGGACACTTGGTAAAGGCCACATTTTGAAGTGAACCTATTATAGCTAACCAAATGAAGTAGTTCAACTTTTTCTGACAATTATTGATCTAGTGAGTACAGAGAATTGTATTGCACTAGTTTTGAACATTATGATATGAAAATTATATGATCAGAGATTTACAGACCATTTTACAGATCAGACCATTTACAGCCAATACAGGCAGTTTACCATAGGAAACATATGGTTTTAAAGCCTTTTAACTGTTATAGCGCCACATTTGGTCCGATTTCCAAAAAATTTTGCATGCTTGTTAATGATGATATGTCACATATGCTCACCAATTTTTGTGAAGTTCTGAGTTTTCATTTAGGATTTATAGGCTTTTGAGTGTATTTTGCAACGCCCATTTTATAAATGACCCTATTACAGCCACTCAAATGCAAAAGTTCAACTTTTTTTTGATAATTATTGATCTAGAGAGTCCAGAGAATTGTCCTAGACTGGTCAGGTTCAGATCGGGCGAAAAACCTAGGACTAGTTCGCAAAAGTAGGTTTTTAACATGTTTGCGAATATTTAATGAACGGTTTGATTGACAGCAATGGTTATAGAGGCAAAGTTGTTCAGCATGAGCAGATCTATCAAATGATATGCATTTTGTGACAATAAGTGTAACACCATGTGATTACAGAGCCATAAAACTCGTTAGCGCCAACTAGTGGCCGATTTCTTTCAAAATTTTTACAGACCTCTAGGGCCATGAGTCGAACATGCCCATCGAGTTTCGTTCCGATCGGCCTCTGTTAACCTTGTCTAATAGGTGCTCGACTTCATTGGCCAATGGCGGCCATGTTTTTTGAGATACGTCAATGTCCTCATAGACATACATGGCACCTTGGACCAAGACACTGCATACCAATTTTCAAGTCAATCAGACTAACGGTCAGGTGGTTATAGCCCTTTTCATGTTTTTTTCATGTTATAGCGCCACCTAGTGTTCAATCGTCGCTATTTTGTTACTGTGACCCCAGATTGAAATCCTACATATGTGTACCCAGTTTGGTGAAGCTATCTCATTTACTTTTTGAGTTATAGCCATTTTAGTAAAATAGGCTCCTCCCACAACGTTCATTTTGAGCCCCCTAGCGACTTTGAATCGAAATATCGACGTTTTTTCGATAATTATTGATCTTCAGACTCCAGAGAACATTTCTGCACTGGTTTGGTTCCGATCGGACGAAAAACCACGGACTAGTTCGCAAAAGTAGATTTTTGACAAAATTCAAAATGGCGGAAAATCTATCATGACGGAAATGAAATCGGAGATATACGTTTTGTTCGTCAGACGTCCAGCTTTCCAATGATATAAGACACTTGAGTCTACGACATACGGTCTAGGAGTTATGAGCAGTTTTGCGCTTTTGGTTGCTATAGCGCCACCTATGGGCCAATCGGGGTCATACTCTCTGAACCTTTCCTCGATTTTTGTACTACCATCTGACAAAGTTTCAAGTCTCCAGCACTTACGGTTTGGGCTGCACGATGCGTTTTAGCGGAGAAGAATAATAATAATAATAATAATTAAAGCTGCAAGCAGCATTTATCGGGGTTCAAGCATTTAAGGCCTTTAAGCACATAAGCATTTAAGACATTAAGATTTGTTTAGAAAGCTTTTAACCACTGAAATAATAGATGGAAAAGTCCATTTACAGCCAATACAGGCAAGCTTTTTAACAGTTATAGCGCCACCTATAGTCCGATCTCCATGATATTTTGCATGCTTGTTAATGATGTTGTGGCACATATGCTCACCAATTTTCGTGAAGTTCTGAGTTTTCGTTTAGGATTTATAGGCTTTTGAGTGCATTTTGCCACGCCCATTTTCTTTATGACCCAATTATACCCATGCGAAAAATGCAAAAGTTCAACTTTTTTTCGATAATTATTGATCTAGAGAGTCCAGAGAATTGTCCTAGACTGGTCTGGTTCTGATCGGGCGAAAAACCAGGGACTAGTTCGCAAAAGTAGGTTTTTAACATATTCATGAATATTTAATGAACAGTTTGATTGACAGTGATGGTTCTTGAGGCAAAGTTGTTCAGCATGAGCAGATCTATCAAATGATATGCATTTTGTGATGATAAGTGTAACACCACGTGATTACAGAGCCTTAAAACTCGTTAGCGCCAACTAGTGGCCGATTTCTTTCAAAATTCTTACAGACCTCTAGGGGCTTGAGCCGAACATGCCCATCGAGTTTCGCTCCGATCGGACTTCGTTAACGATGCTCAAACCTCATTGGCCAATGGCAGCCATGTTTTTCGAGATACGCCAATATCCTTTTAGACATACATGGCCCCTTGGGCCAAGACACTGCATACCAAATTTCAAGTCATTCGGAAAAACGGTCAGTTGTCTATATGTTTTTATTTGTTTTATAGCGCCACCATGTGGCCAATCGACGCAATTTTTTTACTGTGACCTCAGATTGACCTCTTACACATGTGTTCCAAGTTTGGTGAAGTTTACTTAATTACTTCTTGAGTTATAGCCATTTTAGTAAAATAGGCTCCTCCCACAACGTTAATTTTGCACCCCCTAGCGACCATTAATCGAAATTTCAACTTTTTTTCGATAATTATTGATCTTCAGACTCCAGAGAACAATTCCGCACTGGTTTGGTTCCGATCGGGCGAAAAACCAGGGACTAGTTCGCAAAAGTAGGTTTTTGACAAAATTCAAAATGGCGAAAAATCTATCATGGCGGAAATGAAATCGGAGATAAACGTTTTTTTCTTCAGGAGCTCTGGATTTCAATGATATAAGACACTTGAAGCTACGCCTTACGGTCTGGGAGTTCTGAGCAGTTTTGCGCTTTTGATTGCTATAGCGCCACCTATGGGCCGATTGGGCTGAGTCCGTGTATCTGAGTAGCGAGCAATAGTACTACCATCTGGCAAAGTTTCAAGTCTCTAGGTCTTACGGTTTGGGCTGCACGATGCGTTTTATGGCGGAAAAATAATAATAATAAAAATCAGTACAATTACAATAGGGTTTCAGCACTTCGTGCTTGAACCCCTAATTAAAGCTGCAAGCAGCATTTAGCGGGGTTCAAGCATTTAGGGTCTTTAAGCACATAAGGCAGTTTAGTGAGTTGTCTGAGTTCGTTTAGGATTTACAGGCTTTTGAGTGTTTTTTGCCATACACATTTTCTAAATGATCCTATTATGGCTACCCAATGGGTAAAGTTTAAGTTTTTTATATAATTATTGATCTAGAGAGTCCAGAGAATTGTACTGCACTGATATATTTCCGATCGGGTGAAAAACATAGGACTAGTTCGCAAAAGTAGGTTTTTAACATAATCGCAAGTATTTAATGAACAAATTAATTGACAGCAGTAGTTTTTGAGGCAAAGTTGTTCAGTATGAGGAGATCCATCAAATGACATGCATCACGTGATTACAAAGCCGTAAAACCTGTTAGCGTCAACTAGTGGCCGATTTCTTTCAAAATTCTTACAGACCTCTAGGGCCACGAGTCGAACATGCCCACCGAGTTTCGTTCCGATCGACCTTCGTTAACCTTGTCTAAGAGGTGCACAAACTTTATTGGCCTATGGCGGCATAGACATAAATGGCACCTTGGACCAAAACATTGCATGCCAATTTTAAAGTCAATCGAACTAATGGTCAGGTGGTTATAGCCCTTTTCATGTTTTAGTGATGTTTGGCCTGATCTCCATTTTAAATAATTATTTTAAAGGTGCCGTAGAATGCATTGATATATTTTAAATTGTTCTATGATATCTCTGAAACAGAAATGTCTTCAACAGTCAAGTAGTGGATAAAATCACTAACGTTACTTTCTGCTTGCGGTAGGGGTTGTAATGGAAATATAACATTAGTTGGAACTGCCCCCTTCTTCAGTATCAAACGATGAGCGAAACCTGCTTGATATTGTCCCAGGTTAGAAAAACTGTCAGTGGTGAAATGGGCAGAGCAAACTAACAGCTTTGAATTAAAATGGTAAGGTATCCTGTTGTAAAAATCAACCATGCCTGTTGGCAGTTCTCTTTTGTGGGAAGGGAATGAAAAGTTCTGAAATCCGCAGCACAGCCTCGAACATAACATTTATATCCATGATCTGACATTTTCACTATTGTCCTTGCTTGCTTCTTCACAATACCTGCAGAACTTCTGATGATTCGGCTGTGCAGGTCCACGTTAACACTGCCTGGCCTAGACATGGGCTGGTATATGCAAATTGGGGGGGTATAAATATGAATGATCCCGACTCCAACGTCACAGTCGGTGTTATGCTGTAATTCACTCATTTTTCAGCGGTCTTTTGCAAACAGGAGATTTACACATGAAGGAGGAAACAATGGTGTTTGAGGCTCACGGTATGTCAGTTCCTTGTCCAGAACTCTTACCATTCAACTATGCCAAGATAAATACAGTTTTCAATTGTATGGCACCTTTAAAATAGTTGATTAGTAATATAATGCTTACTTGTAGTCTGAAATGGCTTTAACAAAAGAAGAAAAATATTCTTAGATGTCTGTTCATTCTAATCATGTACAAATAAAGTAGCACAGTAAGATTACATTTATTTGAATGCATTAGTGGGTGTGTGATTGCGCTGTGTGTGCAGCTTATCAATATTAAAAGTGAAGGTGTAGTTGATATCTTTGTTGATAATATCTGTAGTAATCAGAAAAAAACAATTAAGAAATAAAGAATTAAAATTACAAATAATATTCTGTTAAGATATGAGTTACAATAACATGATTTGCAATAGTAATAATATCAATACTATATGCACAATACACAAAGATTAGACTCTCAGGTCTGTGTCTTTCAAAAACATTAGTATTGCAGCCAATGTGAGTCTGTGGGATTTATAAACAGACAAAATATGATTTGAAATGTTATTTTAATGATTTTATAAAGTTTAAACAATATTTCAAATGGAAACTAACTGGAAAATAATATTTTAGTAAGCAGAATGAAGCAATGAGTGGTCTTCTGGTGGTTAAAATGTAAATGAAAACAATAATACTTAAACAATAATACTTAATACAGTAACCATGCTTCAACACACACATGCAAACACATTTGGTTGTAGATGTAGATATTTTAAATTAAAGATAGGTAACAAAATGATAATTGCAAATCTCCTCCGTATAACACCATTTTCAGATTTCAAATTAATCACTGAGAGGCAGAATTGTTCAAACTGAGAGCTCAGTACAAATGAAGTGATAAACTGACAAAACATGATTGTGTTATAATAGGTGATTTTCATGCAAGCAATTTTATATAGTCTAATAAAAATGTATGCAAAAGCACAGGTAAAAATATTTTTATAAGTAGAATGTCCTGCAGAGGGCAGTAGAAGACCACTAATTGACTCACTTTCATTTGAAAGACTTTTTTATCCACCAGTAAAACAAAGCAGTTTCTCCATGTTCTTTCCATTAAGCATGCTTACACACACAGACACACACAGACACACACACACAAAGACAAATATGTTTTCAATGTTTTTGGGATGTTATTGTGAAAATATCTTTTAATGGTCTAACCATTTTCACATATTTCTTTGTGATCTGTATTATCAGTTATAATAATAATAAATAGCTTTAAGCATTTGCTTGTTGGCCAAAGCTGAAAGCTGATAAAAAGATTAATACTATGTCTAATACTGCTGCTCCCTCTAGTTGACAACAGTGGAATTACAGCCTCCATCTTACAATTGAAGTGAATGAATGGGAATTAGTTTTTTCACTTATATCTCGGGAACCAGATGGCGAAAAATTCTAAACCTCAGAGCATAGATAGTGCTTGAGGAGCCCTGTTGAATGAGACCATCACAGTGTTTTTGGGCGATTGGGGCCGGGAGCTATGACCATTCAAAGGCATGTCTTTTGGAGCAATTTTCTCTGGAATGCCGAGGGCAAATTACACCACATTTGAATCGAAGCTAGCCAAGGATGGGCCCTTTCCAATGAGCCCTCACACAAGGTTCGGGGTGATCTGGTTCGGGAGTTACGGCCGTTCAAAGTCGGGGGTCCCGCGGACTAGCGTTCCGTGGGGGGGGCGCGCTCCCGAGGCCCGCGACGCTACGTTTCGATCAAGAGCCCGGAGAGGTCCTTACCATCAAAATTTGAGCGCGCGGCGACTTTCCGTTTTCGAGTTATGAGTGAATTTGTACTGGGGGGGCGTGGCCTAAATGGCGGACAAGGTTTTACTTTCGTTTTCTAAATGTAAAACAATTGTCAATAGTAACACTATAGATGCATTTTGACAAAATGTGATTGTAAATGTTAAAATAATGATTTTATAAAGTATAAATATGAATTATATAACAATATTAGGGAGTAGTATGATGAAATGACAGCAGGGGGCAGTACAATACCACTTATTGGCTTAATATGCCATGTTATATCATTTTTACCTTTTTAACTGTTATAGAGGCAAATTTTGTCCGATCTGTCTGAAATTTTTCATGCTTGTTAAGAGTAACATGTTCTGACTAGATCTGAAAGATATTTAAAAGATATAGGCTTTTGGGGACACTTGGTCAAGGCTACATATTAAAGTGACCCTATTATAGCCATCCAAATGAAGAAGTTATACTTTTTCTGATAATTATTGATCTAGAGAGTCCAGAGAATTGTACTGCACTAGATTTGAATATTATGATTTGAAAATTATAAGATCATAAATGGAAAACACCATTTACAGCCAATACAGGCAATTTACAATAGAATATATATTGTTTTAAAGCTTTTTAACAGTTATAGCGCCACCTATGGTCCAATCTCCATAAAAATTCCCATGCTTCTTTAGCATGTTATGTCACATGTGCTCATCAATTTTTGTAAAGTTCTGAGTTTTTATTTATGATTTATAAACGTTTGAGTGTATTTTGACACGCCCATTTTCTAAATGATCATGTTATAGCCAAACAAAAGCAAAATTTTCTTCTTTTTTTCGATAATTATTGATCTAGAGAGTCCAGAGAATTGCCCTAGACTGGTCTGGTTCCGATCGGGCGAAAAACCTAGGACTAGTTCGCAAAAGTAGGTTTTTAACATGTTCACGAATATTTAATGAACGGTTTGATTGACAGCAATGGTTCTTGAGGCAAAGTTGTTCAGCATGAGTAGATCTATCAAATGATATGCATAATGTGACTATAAGTGTAACACCACGTGATTACAGAGCCATAAAACTCGTTAGCGCCAACTAGTGGCCGATTTCTTTCAAAAATTTTACAGACCTCTAGGGCCATGAGTCGAACATGCCCACCGAGTTTCGTTCCAATCGGCCTCCGTTAACCTTGTCTAATAGGTGCTCGACTTCATTGGCCAATGGCGGCCATGTTTTTTGAGATACGTCAATGTCCTCATAGACATACATGGCACCTTGGACCAAGACACTGCATACCAATTTTCAAGTCAATCAGACTAACAGTCAGGTGGTTATAGCCCTTTTCATGTTTCTTTCATGTTATAGCGCCACCTAGTGTTTAATCGTTGTGATTTTTTTACTGTGACCCCAGATTGAACTCCTACATATGTGTACCAAGTTTGGTGAAGCTATCTCATTTACTTTTTGAGTTATAGCCATTTTAGTAAAATAGGCTCCTCCCACAACGTTCATTTTGAGCCCCCTAGCGACTTTGAATCGAAATATCGACGTTTTTTCGATAATTATTGATCTTCAGACTCCAGAGAACATTTCTGCACTGGTTTGGTTCCGATCGGGCGAAAAACCTAGGACTAGTTTGCAAAAGTAGGTTTTTGACAAAATTCAAAATGGCGGAAAAATTTGCATACCGGAAATGAAATCGGAGATATACGTTTTGTTCGCCATGAGGTCTGGATTCCATTGATATAAGACACTTGAGTCTAGGACATACGGTCTAGGAGTTATGACCAGTTTCGCGCGTTTGGTCGCTAAAGCGCCACCTATGGGCCAATCGGGGTCATACTCTCTGAACCTTTCCTCGATTTTTGTACTACCATCTGACAAAGTTTCAAGTCTCCAGCACTTACGGTTTGGGCTGCACGATGCGTTTTAGCGGAGAAGAATAATAATAATAATTAAAGCTGCAAGCAGCATTTATCGGGGTTCAAGCAATTAAGGCCTTTAAGGCCTTAAAGCACAAAAGCATCAAAAGCTATTAAGTTTTATTTAGCAAGCATGTAACCACTGACATAATAGATGGAAAAGACCATTTTCAGCCAATACAGGCAATGTACCATAGGAAATACAGGGTTTTCAAAGCTTTTTAACAGTTATAGCGCCACCTATCGTCCGATCTACATGAAATTTTGCATGCTTCTTTAGAATGTTATGGTACATATGCTCACCAATTTTCGTGAAGTTCTGAGTTTTCGTCTAGGATTTATAGGCTTTTGAGTGCATTTTGCCACGCCCATTTTCTTTATGACCCAATATACCCATGCGAAAAATGCAAAAGTTCAACTTTTTTTTGATAATTTTTGATCTAGAGAGTCCATAGAATTGTCCTAGACTCGTTTGGTTTCGATCGGGCGAAAAACCTAGGACTAGTTTGCAAAAGTAGGTTTTTAACATAATTACGAATATTTAATGAACGGTTTGATTGACAGCAATGGTTCTTGAGGCAAAGTTGTTCATCATGAGCAGATCTATCAAATGATATGCATTTTGTGACAATAAGTGTAACACCACGTGATTACAGAGCCGTAAAACTCGTTAGCGCCAACTAGTGGCCGATTTCTTTCAAAATTCTTACAGACCTCTAGGGCCATGAGTCGAACATGCCCACCGAGTTTTGTTCCGATCGGCCTCCGTTAACCTTGTCTAATAGGTGCTCAAACTTCATTGGCCGATGGCGGCCATGTTTTTTGAGATACACCAATGTCCTCATAGACATACATGACACCTGGGACCAAGACACTGCATACCAATTTTCAAGTCAATCGGACTAATGGTCAGGTGGTTATAGCCTGTTTTATGTTTTTTTCATGTTATAGCGCCACCATGTGGCCAATCGCCGCATTTTTTTTACTGTGACATCAGATTGACATCATAAATAATTGTACCGAGTTTGGTGAAGATACCTCATTTACTTCTGGAGTTATGGCCATTTTAGTGAAATAGGCTCCTCCCACAACATACAATTTGGCGCCCCTTAGCGTCCGTGAATCGAAATTTCAACTTTTTTTCGATAATTATTGATAATTAGACTCCAGAGAACATTTCTGCACTGGTTTGGTTCCGATCGGTCGAAAAACCTAGGACTAGTTCGCAAAAGTAGGTTTTTGACAAAATTCAAAATGGCGGAAAAATTTGCATACCGGAAATGAAATCGGAGATAAACGTTTTGTTTGCCATGAGGTCTTGATTACATTGATATAAGACACTTGAGTCTACGACATACAGTCTAGGAGTTATGAGCAGTTTCGCGCTTTTGGTCGCTGTGGCGCCACCTATGGGCCGATTTGGCTAAGTCCGTGTATCTGAGTAGCGAGCAATACTACTACCATTTGACCAAGTATCACATCTCTAGGCCTTACGGTTTTGGCTGCACGATGCGTTTTAGGGAAGAATAATAATAATAATTAAAGCTGCAAGCAGCATTTATCGGGGTTCAAGCATTTAAGGCCTTTAAGCACATAAGCATTTAAGACATTACGTTTTATTTAACAAGCTTTTAACCACTGAAATTATAGATGGAAAAATCCATTTACAGCCAATATAGGCAATTTACCATAGGAAATATGTAGTTTTAAAACTTTTTGCCAGTTATAGCGCCACCTATGGTCCGATCTACATGAAATTTTGCATGCTTGTTTAGAATGTTATGGCACATATGCTCACCCATTTTCGTGAAGTTCTGAGTTTTCGTTTAGGATTTATAGGCTTCTGAGTGCATTTTGCCACGCCCATTTTCTTTATGACCCAATTATACCCATGCGAAAAATGCAAAAGTTCAACTTTTTTTCGATAATTATTGATCTAGAGAGTCCAGAGAATTGTCCTAGACTGGTCTGGTTCTGATCGGGCGAAAAACCAGGGACTAGTTCGCAAAAGTAGGTTTTTAACATATTCATGAATATTTAATGAACAGTTTGATTGACAGTGATGGTTCTTGAGGCAAAGTTGTTCAGCATGAGCAGATCTATCAGATGATATGCATTTTGTGATGATAAGTGTAACACCACGTGATTACAGAGCCTTAAAACTCGTTAGCGCCAACTAGTGGCCGATTTCTTTCAAAATTCTTACAGACCTCTAGGGGCTTGAGCCGAACATGCCCATCGAGTTTCGCTCCGATCGGACGTCGTTAACGGTGCTCAAACCTCATTGGCCAATGGCGGCCATGTTTTTTGAGATACGCCAATATCCTTTTAGACATACATGGCCCCTTGGGCCAAGACACTGCATACCAAATTTCAAGTCATTCGGAAAAACGGTCAGTTGTCTATATGTTTTTATTTGTTTTATAGCGCCACCATGTGGCCAATCGACGCAATTTTTTTACTGTGACCTCAGATTGACCTCTTACACATGTGTACCAAGTTTGGTGAAGTTTACTTAATTACTTCTTGAGTTATAGCCATTTTAGTAAAATAGGCTCCTCCCACAACGTTAATTTTGCACCCCCTAGCGACCATTAATCGAAATTTCAACTTTTTTTCGATAATTATTGATCTTCAGACTCCAGAGAACAATTCCGCACTGGTTTGGTTCCGATCGGGCGAAAAACCAGGGACTAGTTCGCAAAAGTAGGTTTTTGACAAAATTCAAAATGGCGAAAAATCTATCATGGCGGAAATGAAATCGGAGATATACGTTTTTTTCTTCAGAAGCTCTGGATTTCAATGATATAAGACACTTGAAGCTACGCCTTACGGTCTGGGAGTTCTGAGCAGTTTTGCGCTTTTGATTGCTATAGCGCCACCTATGGGCCGATTGGGCTGAGTCCGTGTATCTGAGTAGCGAGCAATAGTACTACCATCTGGCAAAGTTTCAAGTCTCTAGGTCTTACGGTTTGGGCTGCACCATGCGTTTTATGGCGGAAAAATAATAATAATAAAAATCAGGACGATTACAATAGGGTTTCAGCACTTCGTGCTTGAACCCCTAATTAAAGCTGCAAGCAGCATTTATCGGGGTTCAAGCAATTAAGGCCTTAAAGCACAAAAGCATAAAAAGTTATTAAGTTTTATTTAGCAAGCATGTAACCACTGACATCATAGATGGAAAAGATCATGTTCTAGCATGATTTACCATGATATACCACATTCTAAAATGATTTACCATAGTTCATCATGATTTATGATGGTTTACCATGATTTGCCCTGTTCTAGCATAGTTTACCATGATTTACCATGTTCTAGCATGATATACCACGTTCTAGAATGATTTACTAGGATTCTTACATGATTTACCTTGATACACCACATTCTACTATTATTTACTATGACTTACCATGTTTCTAGCGTGATTTACCATGATTTACCACATTACTAGCAATTATGTGAAGTGTCAGTGCAAATGAAGTGATAAACACTGACAAAATATGATTGTGTTATAATAGTTATTGTTATACAAGTGATTTTTTTTTTGTGTCTACTCTAAATATGAATGAATCTAAAAGCACATGTGAAAAGACTTCATTAATAAGTAGAATGGCCAGCAGAAGCCAGTAGAAGACCACTTATTGGCTCACTTTCACTTTAAACTTCATGATTTGCACCAGTTTTCTGCACTAAATCAAACCAGTCTTTCCATGTTAACTCAATAATGCATGCTTACACACACACACACACACAAATATGCTTTTTGGATATGTTATTGAGAAAATATATTTAATTGTATAAAAATAGGCATTTCTTTGTGATCTAATAATACAAAACTATGTTACCAGTATAGGGCTGTAAAGATTCCTCGATTATAGTCAAGTACTCGATTAAAAAAAATCCTTGATTGCAATTTACCCCTCGAGTAATTGGCAAAATACTGAAAGTGGTGCATTCCACAGATGAGAATCCAACAACCGCAGAATTACAGTTTTCTAGGACAACGCGATATTTAAACAGGGCTCCAGACTAACTTTTTTTACTAGGAGCGCTGTAGCCCCTGACTGAAAATTTAGGGGCACACCTTAAATCAACTTGCAATGCAATTATTCAAATTTCCCCCAAAATAACTACTGACAAATTATTTATTTATTATTTAATAATAAATAGACTTAATGTACAGATATTACAATGTGCAGTTTTATTTTAAGTTCACAGGCACCAGACTAACATCTGAGGGCAGTGGCACCGCAGACACTGAGTTTTACAAAAAAATATCTGGTAGCACTGGGGCTGACAATAAAGCACTAAGCTTAGTTTAGGGTGTAGATGAAATTAACTTTAATTATTATCATTCATAATGTCTTAATATTAATTAAAAAGCAAACCGAGTGAAATAAATTATATTAGGGAGTGAAAATAGCCAATAAGCATCCTACTGTTTACAATGGTAATTTATTTATTTTATTATTTTTAAATAAGTGTATAAATAAGAGTTTAAATAAGACCATTTTTGAAGGATGAACAAAAAAAATGTGTTGGTCATCACATTAAAAATAACATTTCTATATGATAGTTTTGAAGTGCTGGAAAAAGATGAGTAGCCTAACAGTTAGTACTTGTAAGCGTTTGACTATTTCTGTCACATTATGGTTACAGTTACTACATTAAATCCATGGTGAATGTCGCTGATTTGTGGTCTGAAAGCCCAGTGTTTCTCCTGGTTTCCACATCAGCGCTGTTTGATCTGATATCTGATTATGTTATTAATTCTGAGGCGAATTCAATGGATTTCTTCACTGGATCTCCACTGGATCTTCACTGGATCTTGCTCGGCAACGTTGTGGTCGCGCCAGCGCCAATTGGACCAATTGGTCGCAGTCTGGAGCCCACCATGTACAGTCATAATTTAGCATAGTGCCATTGTGAAATCACAAAGGCTGTGATTCAGTTAAATAAATATATCCTCTGTTTTTTGTTTGTTTGTTTTTTTCACAGAGAAGACGCTTCAATTACATGAGTGCAGATTAGCCTACATGTTAAAATTACCTCAGCTCCGTCCACAGTAAACGCTGCTCCAAGCAAACTCAGTCTCTGCAGTGCTGTTTGTTTAGGTTTCCAATGACGTGCAAATATGGGAACGCAAGTCGGACGCAGTTTGTGTTTCATAGTTGCACTGTTATCATTTGTGGAGCACATCTGGGTTTCTCAAACTGCTGTTCATCACAATTTCAAAATAAAAGTTTAAACATTGCGATTTCAAAATATAAGTTTAAACTCTTGCTCTGAGTTTGCGTGTTTTGATGTGCACATGTTCTCGTTCAAGAAATTACAGTGACTGTAGCATTTCTATCGTACAGAAGTGGCCAAATATTAAAGGTTAAGTTGACATTTGAATTAATTGTTTGGACAATATTAAACAAGGATTTGATAATGCCAGGCTTAGTGTAACAACAACCAGGCCGCTGGCGCCCTCTGCAGGCATTTGTTATTTATGTACATAAGTTATGTTTATATTAGTTTATATAATTTATTTTACATGGGTATATTTTAACAGTGTTCTTCAGTAAAACCAATATAATTACTTACTTTGATACTTTACTTGAACCAATTATTGTGGCTTGTTATTATATATTTGTATTTTAAGTAATTTTAAAGGCTGTTGTTAACTTGAATCTATTTTTTACCACAATTTTTTTATCCGATTACTTGAATAGAATACTCGATTACTAAAATAATCGATAGCTACAGTCCAATTATAATAAAAAAGATTGCTGTTTAAAGCATTTGTTTGTTTCCCAATACTGAAAGCTAATGAAAACGTAATGTGTAATCCTACTGCTCCCTCAAGTGGACAAAAGTGGTATTATAGCTTGCATTTTACAATTGAAGTGTTTGAATGAATGAGTGAATGAATGGGAATTTGGTTTTTCACTTATATCTCGGGAACCAGAACGCGAAATATTCTGAAACTCAGAGCATAGATAGTGCTCGAGGAGCCCTGTTGAATGACACCATCACTTTGTTTTTGGGCGATTAGGGCCGGGACTTATGACTGTTCAAAGCTAGCCAACGACGGGCCCTTTCCAACGAGCTCTCACACAAGGTTCGGGGTGGTCTGGGTCAGGAGTTACGGCTGTTCAAAGTCGGGGGTCGCGCTCCCGAGGCCCGTGACGACACGTTTCGATCAAGAGCCTGGAGAGGACCTTACCATCAAAATTTGAGCGCGCAACGACTTTCCGTTTTCGAGTTATGAGTGAATTTGTATTCGGGGGCGTGGCTTAAATGCCCGTTTTACTTTCGTTTTCCATTTCTATATCTCAGTGACACAATTGTCAATCACAATTGTGACACAATACTCCAATAGATGAGTTTTGACAAAATGTCATTGTAAATGCTAAAATAATGATTTTATAAAGTCTAAATATGAATTATATAACAATATTAGGCAGCAGTATGATGAAATGACAGCAGGGGGCAGTAAAATACCACTTATTGGCTTAATATGACGTTATATCATTTTCACCTTTTTAACTGTTATAGAGGCAAATTTTGTCTGATCTGTCTGAAATTTTTCATGCTTATTAAGAGTAATTTCATGTTCTGACTTGTTTTTAAGAATATAGCATTCATTTAAAAGATATAGGCTTTTGGGACACTTGGTCAAAGCAATTTACCATAGGAAATACATGGTTTTCAAAGCTTTTTAACAGTTATAGCGCCACCTATAGTCCGATCTTCATGACATTTTGCATGCTTGTTAATGATGTTATGTTACATATGCTCACCAATTATTGTGAAGTTCTGAGTTTTCGTTTAGGATTTATAGGCTTTTGAGTGTTTTTTTGTCCCTCCCCTTTCCTAAATGACCCTGTTACAGCCAGGCAAATGCAAAAGTTCAACTTTTTTTCGATAATTATTGATCTAGAGAGTCCAGAGAATTGTCCTAGACTGGTCTGGTTCCGATTGGGCGAAAAACCAGGGACTAGTTCGCAAAAGTAGGTTTTTAACATGTTCGCAAATATTTAATGAACGGTTTGATTGACAGCAATGGTTCTAGAGGCAAAGTTGTTCAGCATGAGGAGATCTATCAAATGATATGCATTTTCTGATGAAATTTGTAACACCACGTGATTACAGAGCCTTAAAACTCGTTAGCGCCAACTAGTGTCCGATTTCTTTCAAAATTTTTACAGACCTCTATGGCCTTGAGCCAAACATGCCTACTGAGTTTTGTTCCGATCGGACTCCATTAACCTTGTCTAATAGGTGGTCAAACTTCATTGGCTGATGGCGGCCATGTTTTTTGAGATACGCCAATGTCCTCATAGACATACATGGCAGCTTGGACAAAGACACTGCATACCAAATTTCAAGTCATTCGGACAAAAAGTCCAGTGTTTATATGTTTCTTTCATGTTATAGCGCCACCATGTGGCCAATCGACGCGATTTTTTTAGTGTGACCCCAGACTGACCTCCTACACATGTGTATCTAGATTGGTGAAGGCAGCTAATTTACTTCTCGAGTTATAGCCATTTTAGTAAAACAGGCTCCTCCCACAACGTTAATTTTGCGTCTGCTAGCAACCGTGAATGGAAATTTCCACTTTTTTTTTCGATAATTATTAATAATCAGACTCTAAAGAACATTTCTGCACTTGTTTGGTTCCGATCGGGCGAAAAACCACAGACTACTTTGCAAAAGTAGGTTTTTGACAAAATTCAAAATGGCGGAAAAAGTTGCATACCGGAAATGAAATCGGAGATATACGTTTTGCCCGTCTTGAGCCAAGGATTACAGTGATATAAGACACTTGAGTCTACGACAAACCGTCTAGGAGTAATTAGCGATTTCGTACTTTTGCTTACTATAGCGCCACCTATTGGCCAATCGGGGTCATAATTTGATAACTTCTCCTCGATTTTTGTACTACCATCTGGCAAAGTTTCAAGTCTCCAGCACTTACGGTTTGGGCTGCACGATGCGTTTTACAGGAGAATAATAATAATAAAAATCAGGACAATTACAATAGGGTTTCAGCACTTCGTGCTTGAACCCCTAATAAAAATCAGGGCAATTACAATAGGGTTTCAGCACTTCGTGCTTGAACCCCTAATAATAATAAAAATCAGTACAATTACAATAGGTGTTCAGCACTTCGTGCTTGAACCCCTAATTAAAGCTGCAAGCAGCATTTATCGGGGTTCAAGCATTTAAGGCCTTTAAGCACATAAGCATTTAAGACATTAAGGTTTATTTAGAAAGCTTTTAACCACTGAAATAATAGATTGAAAAGTCCATTTACAGCCAATACAGGCAATTTACCATAGGAAATATGTGGTTTTAAAGCTTTTTAACAGTTATAGTGCCACCTTTGGTCCGATGTCCATAAAATTTGGCATGCTTGTTAATGATGTTATGTGACATATGCTCACCAATTTTTGTGAAGTTTTGAGTTTTCATTTAGGATTTATAGGCTTTTTAGTGTATTTTGCCACGCCCATTTTATAAATGACCCTATTACAGCCATCCAAATGCAAAAGTTCAACTTTTTTTTGATAATTATTGATCTAGAGAGTTCAGAGAATTGTTCTAGACTGGTTTGGTTCCGATTGGGCAAAAAACCTAGGACTAGTTCGCAAAAGTAAGTTTTTAACATGTTTGCGAATATTAAATGAACGGTTTGATTGACAGCAATGGTTCTTGAGGCAAAGTTGTTCAGTATGAGGAGATCTATCAACTGATATGCATATTGTGTGGATGTATGCAACACCACGTGATTACAGAGCCGAAAAAACTCGTTAGCGCCAACTAGTGGCCGATTTCTTTCAAAATTCTTACAGACCTCTTGGGCCATGAGTCGAACATGCCCATCGAGTTTCGTTCCGATCAGCCTCCGTTAACCTTGTCTAATAGGTGCTCAAACTTCATTAGCCGATGGCGGCCATGTTTTTTGAGATACGTCAATGTCCTCATAGGCATACATGGCACCTTGGACCAAGACACTGCATACCAATTTTCAAGTCAATCGGACAAACGGTCAGGTGGTTATAGCCCTTTTCATGTTTTTTTCAAGTTATAGCGCCACCTACTGTTCAATCGTCGCGATTTTTTTACTGTGACCTCAAATTGAACTATTACACATGTGTACCGAGTTTGGTGAAGATACCTCATTTATTTCTCGAGTTATAGCCGTTTTAGTAAAATAGGCTCCTCCCACAACGTACGTTTTGGCGCCCCCTAGCGACCGTGAATCGAAATTTCAACTTTTTTTCGATAATTATTGATATTCAGACTCCAGAGAACATTTCTGCACTGGTTTGGTTCCAATCGGACGAAAAACCTAGGACTAGTTCGCAAAAGTAGGTTTTTGAGAAAATTCAAAATGGCGGAAAATTTTCCCAGGCGGAAATGAAATCGGAGATATACGTTTTGACCGTCTTGAGCCAAGGATTACAGTGATATAAGACACTTGATTCTATGACAAACCGTCTAGGAGTTATGGCTGATTTCATACTTTTGCTTGCTATAGTGCCACCTATTGACCAATCGGGGTCATACTTTGATAGGTTCTCCCCAAATTGAGGACTACCATTTGGCTGAGTTTCAAGTCTCCAGCATTTACGGTTTGGGCTGCACGATGCGTTTTAGGGGAAAATAATAATAATAAAAATCAGAGCAATTACAATAGGGTTTCAGCACTTCGTGCTTGAACCCCTAATAAAAATCAGTACAATTACAATAGGTGTTCAGCACTTCGTGCTTGAACCCCTAATAATAAAAATCAGCACAATTACAATAGGGTTTCAGCACTTCGTGCTTGAACCCCTAAAAATCAGGACGATTACAATAGGGTTTCAGCACTTCGTGCTTGAACCCCTAAAAAAACAAATTTAAGAGAACAGAGCTGATTAAGAGAATTTAGAGGGGTTTTTTTTATTAATCGCTTCTGTGCGTCAGATGCCATGTCACTTAATGTTAATACCGACTCTCTTAGCTATTTTTCTAGTTTCTTCCACCTCGTATGCTGACAGCTGTCTTTCCCCTTTGTGAATGCAGGCATCTGTAGTGAAGCACAGCAGAATCCTAATATTGTTGTTATAATCTAGATGTGTTCAGTGGCGCAGTGAGACTGGGGAAAGAAGTGTAGTCGCAGGATTTAATCACATAATCATTTTCAGCCATTTTATGAGTGTTACAGTTGACATGTTGTCAAGGCCGCATTAATGCACGGGCTTACCTGGGCTGAAGCCCAGGGGCCTCCCAAGTTCAGGGGCCTCCCATGTTCAGGTTCATGATGAGCTGAAAAGGTCATATTGTTTTAACTTGTCAGATTTTGTCGCTCTATGTCGCTAGTCGCTTGTGGACGTTGCTGTCGCTATAATGTTATTGTTATGGTGCGTTCACACCAAACGCGAATAGAGCGTCTGGCGCGAGTGATTTCAATGTTAAGTCAATGTAAAGACGCGTTTACGCGCGTCTAGAGGTCCCGCGGCGCGAATGAGGCGGACGGTGCGTGTCCACTACAGCGGCAAAAGTCCGCTCAGTGCCGCTGGCAACGCTGTAACGTCTCCGTCTCCGCTTTGGGGTGTGTCTGTTGCGAGTGTGTTTAATCTAAGTTTTTTTCAACGTATAATCAGCAGCGATGCACGCGATTACATTTAGAAATAGACAAGCTTTGTTTCCAAATGCACCAAGCAATGATCCTTTCAATTTTATAAACTTTTACAAACCCAGCCAATATAATCACAATGAACACATCCAAAATAAAATCTTTAACGTATATAACAACTGCAAAGCGTCTAATTTGTAAACAAAATGATTTACGCACTAAATCCAGCATAAACTCACTGAGACTGTCGACAGTTTCTTTTCCATGCATCATTTTATTATATCCATGTTTGTGATTAGTTACATATAAAACAGTGAAATCGCCCTCGAACTCTTCTGTCTCCTGCACTCGAGACGGTGACGGGAGCTGAGCTCCACTGAAAGTCTTCTTTCCTATTGGTTGTCGCTCGCGAAAATCGCTTCTCATTTTATAAAGTTGAAATTTAGTTGCTGTGTGTGGTTGTTAAATAAAGTGTCTTGTGTTTATGTGCTCAGTGATATGTTAATAACAATATTAAAATTGAAAACAATATTAAAAAACTCACTGTTGTAGGTCTCGAAAGAAATTAATGCATTCTGTGATGTAGATTTCCTAGATATTACACTTTTTTAAAATGACACTCTATAAATCGAGGGGATGGGGGGCCTACAAAACCTCTCAGCCCCAGGGCCTAACATTAGGTTAAGGCGGCTCTGCATGTTGTGAAGTAGACCTAGATAACGAAAGTAACTTTATCATGTGTTTGAGTTTGAGTTCGTCATAATGTCTTTTGAGACGCAAATAATCTATCGATATTACAGCTATGAAAAGTTTAACGAACTTACTGTCACATGTGAAGAGATTGGTGGTTTTCTATCTTCCGAAATGGCGTCTTTACAGTCATCGACTGCTTTCGGTTTCGAGACGAGTAAACATCCAGCAGCTCCTCCTCCTCCTTCGAGACACCCCTCGCTGCAGCCTGTAGCACGATGACGTCGTTGGATAGTCCAATACGTACTGGACGCGCATGCGCGGTGGTGCGTTTTGGTCTGTACAAAATAAAAAATAAAATAAAAACCTGAATTTAAGTTAAATATAAATGATCACTTGAGTGACAACTGCGTGATCTGACTGCTGTGATCAGTTTGTATATTAAACTTAAATTCAGGTTTGTTTGTTTTGTTTTTTTTTATGTAGGCTACATCATGGCATGATGTACGTACATAAAACTCCGTCGCTATAGAAACAAAGACGCTAAAATGCAATCATGCAATGAGCTTCTCTACTATTGTGAAATTGATATTTTTATATTTGCTATTAGTATTATCCATACTGTAAAATCCTTATGTTTTTAATGAAACTAATGAAAAATACGGGACAAATCCCGTCCATTATTGATTTGATACGGGACGCATCATCTTGCTTGTACGGGACGATTTCGTATTTTAAGGGACCTTATGTACAGAGCACTGTGGAAAAAAATAGTATAGCCATTAAAGAAGGAACTACCAGGCAAAATATCATTAA
The DNA here is from genome assembly GCA_022829085.1 of Abramis brama. Taxonomy (NCBI): domain Eukaryota; kingdom Metazoa; phylum Chordata; class Actinopteri; order Cypriniformes; family Leuciscidae; genus Abramis; species Abramis brama. The sequence continues at coordinate 61,404,410 of CM040766.1, read as the reverse complement.
GCACTTTTTTTTTCTGACAAGATTTAGTTTCTTGATGCTGTTTTTGCGTTTGCGAATGTGTAGCCTACTGGTATTTTAAGTTGTTTACAGACCGTATTGTAGGCTATTGTAGGCCTACCTCTATGATTAAAATTACAGAGACAATTGACTCATTGTTGCTTTAACTCAACAGCAAATATGACCTGAATAAAATAAAATGGCTTTATTTTAAAATGTTCTGTAGCCTATACACGCATTAAATGCATCACATTTAGGTTTAAAATCATGTGATTTAAAATGTTGTAAAATTAACTATATTGCATGTATGTAGAGAGAAACTAGGAAAGCATCACATTTATGTAAATAATTACTTATTCATCAATAATTACTTATTACTATTTATCAGTAGGCTACTACTAGTACACAGGTTAGAACATCATCTCACTTAAGACCAGCGCATGCAAATTATGTTCATGAACGTGACAAATTAACAAAAGACTCTTAGTAATTATTTATGTTCCCTGTAAAACATTTTTGACTGCATTATGATGATTTCTTAATTCAGAATATGATCAAGATTGTGTAGGTGCATGTGTTCGGGGAATTTGCCAGTTAAAAGTATAATATTTAAAGCCCCTTAAATGAACGAAATGACTCATTCATTCAAGATTCATTCATTTTGATGAACGAGATCGAACAAGAGAGTCAGCAAAATGATCCGAACCTCCCCATTCAGTACGTATTGGATCATCCAACTACGTCATCGTGCTACAGGCTGCAGCCAGAGCCATAGAGAGAAAGAGTTGCGACACTCCCATAGACCTCCGTTGTAAAAAATGGCGGCGCTTTTAACCGCCTACTTCCGGGATTTGAAGATCGGAATAGTTCCAAACATTGTCATTTGGGCTTTGGACACCATTCACTTACATTGCTGCGCGTCGAGTTGTTCCAGAGTTAAGTTGCTGAAATATCGACCTCTTTTGAATTGTCAACTGTCTATATTGTTTCAGAGGCCCTTTGCGATGCTTATACTGGTCTTCATTTGTACATGCACAGCGTAATTATTTATATTTTATGTCGGTTGTTTCAACCAATTTTCAAGCACTGCCTGCTAGCTAGTTAGCTAGCGCGACTTCGTCAGCTAAGAGTTCGGTAATGAATCGCTGCCACCTTTATAGCAACTTTTATTTAATTATTTTTTTTTTGGGATATACTAACTTTTCATTATGTTTTATTGTCTTGAGTGAAGCGGCTTGTGAGAACAATGCTGGACCTCTAGGATTGTTATGGCCATCACCAGTCCTGTCTGTTTCATGGATCACCTGCCCCTGGTTTTTGTTTTTCTTGTTCACACACACTCACACAAGCACACATTTTTGTTGTCTGTCATTGTTTAATAAAAAATATTTTATTTGAAAACCTTCATTTGTATCAGCCATGCTTACATTCGTTTTTAATCTGTTATAGTTTTGATAATGTGTATGGCTTGATCTTAAAATAATATTCTCTTAACATGATAATGTTTCACGTTGTGGTCCTGGGGGTGGCCACTTTCATCAGAAGAAGTGAGCTAGCTTCTAAGCGATTTCTGAACGGACCGCCACGGCAGACCTCTTTGCGTGATCACGAAGGTACAAGGTAGGCTAATGGCTGAATCAAAATTTATAAACAAAATCACGGGAATCAATAGCCTAATACAGCCCAGTTGTGCTAAAATAAATATCATGAGACGTCTATCATCAGATGAATGATATGGAAAAGTTAAGTTAGAGCCGCTAAAGCCAGTGCTACTACCCATGCGAACATGAACACTAAGCTTTTCCCTCCAAAAATATAGCCTAAAACTTATCTCCAAATGCAAAACTGACATTAACAAAATGCAATAATGCAATAACAGCTGAAAAATTACTTGGGTGTGTGTTTTATTTTATATTTACCGTTCAATAATGCAATCGCTGCTGTCTGTCCCATAGAAGAACATGACAGCCAGCGTATGTTTTGGAACTATTGGGGCTTACATGAACCACGTGACAGCCATAGCGGCGACATCAAAGAGTGTCGCAACTCTTTCTCTCTATGGCTCTGGCTGCAGCCATAGAGCTGGTAAGTCCCGCCCCTTCCGCAAAACCCCGCTGGACCTCAAAGTTGAAAAACCGTCAATGCAAGTGAATGGGAGAAAATAATTATTTTCTGGTCCCGTTTGAATTTTGCCATGAATGTGAACAACATATGTTGTCTGTGAATTTTTTATATAACTTTTCGTGTAAAGAATGATACAATTTAGCGGGTAGAAGTTTGATACGGTTAGACTTTGTGTGAGAGCACTTTGTGGACTACAACTCTCGACGCGTTTGAAATGTCACCACCACTAGCACACGGACTAGCTCACGGATCCCGCTAAACATGGCTGTGTCTTTGGTGCACTTCACCGCCTTCTTTCAGGGAGAGGACAAAATCGTTGAAGTTGGTGAAAACCATGGGTAAGTCAACTTTATGGGGTGACGTCACATAGGCGACATGTAGTCTTTCTCGTTATGTCTTTTCCACAACTGCTAGCTGAAGAATCATACCATATACTGTCAAACTCGTAACGTGAAAAGTTATATAAAAAATTCACAGACAACATATGTTCACATTCATGGCACAATTCAAACGGGACCAGAAAATAATTATTTTCTCCCATTCACTTGCATTGACGGTTTTTCAACTTTGAGGTCCAGCGGGGTTTTACGGAAGGGGCGGGACTTACCAGCTCTATAGACAGTATATAAACTGGACACAGCGACCCCATAGGTTTCAACGGAGAGAAGTTGAAGCACATTAGAAGCAGTCACTTCCTGATTGACGAGTGTACTGCGCAGACTCAAACTGAGCTTGACGACGTGGGTGTGACGTGAGCAGCCTGCCTGACAGTTGTAAGTTTTCTAGTAGCCGTGCCAAGCGAAATCTGAACCATTCCCTTCCGAATCTTGCAGAGACGGAGAGTGTGAGTAGGAGCTGTCCATGAGCTAGGAGCAAGAGCAACGTCATGACTCTCTATGGGCTTCTCCCTTTACTTTATCGGACTTTATGCCTCCACGTCCCCCCGATTGACTGTGAGCTTCTCTTCCTGTCTCTACGGTAATTTCCAGAGAGTCGAGTGGTTATGACGCAATCGTTAGCCTACTTTTACAAAAACTGCTTCTATGGGGCCATAACGTAAGATACAAGGTAATGGAGTCTTTTATACATTTTCGTGTTTCTTTAGAAATAAACAATGGACAAATGGAGTCTTTAAACGCCTCAGATGTAAAGTTATTCACTGTCAAAGTGACGCGAAAATGAATGGGAGTCAATGGGATGCTTACAGCAGGTGAAGGCTTGTTAGCCAATGGCGGCTCCCGGGGGTACCTTCAAACTAATATGAAACCCTGACCGCCTGGCTGCAGCGAGGACTTCTTGCCTCTTTCTTCTTCTTCTTCTTCTTCTTCTTCGATTTTATGGCGGGTAGCACCAACATTAAGGTGCATTATCGCCACCTACCCTATTGGAGTGTGGACCAGAATTTACCCCTTTTCATAAAAATAAATAAATAAAAAACTCTAAATTCTCTTAATCAGCTCTGTTCTCTTGAGATAAAGAAATAAACTCTCTAGTCCATAAGTAATTATATTTTTAAGCTTTAATTCATCCATTCCCATCTTTCTAAGTTCATGTTTCATTATTTCTCATTCATTAGTATACTTTTGACAAACACAAATAACATGTTCTACTGATTCCTCTACTCCACAATGCTCACATAATCCTGTTGGATGTTTATTTATTATATTTAAGATTTTATTCAGCATAGTATGTCCAACCCTTAATCTTGTTAAAATATTTTCCTCTTTGGTGCTTCTTTTAGTTATCCTCACTACTCCTACTCCTCGTTGTATTTCATAAAGATGACATCCTGTATTTACTGTATCCCATTTATGTTGCCACTCTTTCGTGGTATATGCTTTAATTACTGCTTTTGCGTCATATTTAGTGAAATATTCAAGACCTCCTCATTTTGCTAAACTATTAACCTTTTCATTATCTTTTATCCCTCTATCCACTGTAGTGCTGTTGCTATTGCCATCATCTCTACTGTGTACTGATAAATAATCTGATGTTCTCCTGTTAACAGAAATGTTTAAGGATGGAATACTGAAAGCAAAACCTGTTCTTCCCATATTAGGATCTTTAGATCCATCCGTATATACTGGGACAAATGCTTGATATACAGTTTGTAGTCTATCTTCAACAACAGCTTCAATGTTTCCAGATTCTTTCATTAACTCGATCATATCCAAATCTATGAGAACTGCAGGAAACACCCAAGCTGGAGTTATTGATAATGCTACTGTTGGAATATATCTTTTCTGACTTAAAATCATTTCTCAAGCTTCTTTGTCACTATCCCATGCAAAACACTTCCGTTTAGACCTTTCCTTTTCCCAGCACGGAAAGAGTGCCTTTACTGTTGGATGACGGTCTTCTGAATGACCCTGAAGATTTACCCAGTAGTTCATCATTAACTGCTTTCGTCTGATTTGTAATGGCTTTTCACCCACTTCTCCCTGAAGAGCAGATACAGGAGTCGCTTTAAAAGCACCACCACAAAGTCTCAAAGCTTGAGCCTGCATCACATCCAACTTCTTCAACAAAGCTTTTGCTCCCGAGTCATAAACAATACTTCCATAGTCTAACACTGATCTTATCAGTGCTATAAACACTTTTCATTGCAACTCTACTCGCTCCCCATTCTGATCCTCTCAGACATCTCATCACATTTAAAATCTTTTTACACTCAGTGTCAGTCTTTTCAATGTTCATTCCATGTTAATTTTGCATCAAACCACACACCCAGAAACTTAAACTTTAACTTGTTCAATAGTTTGTCCATACATCTTTATTTCTTTATCAATGCCTCTTTTCTGAGTGAACATTATTGTTTTTGTTAAAACCTGAATCCCAATGAACATGACCATTTTTCTACTACTTCAATTGCCTCTTGTATTTTTCCTGTGATATGATTTATATTCCTTCCCCGTTTCCACAACACCCCGTCATCAGCAAACAATGAACGCCTCATGTCTCCATGAACTTGAGAAAATACATCATTTATCATAATTGAAAAGAGTATTGGACTTATGACGCAGCCCTGGGGTGTGCCATTTTCCACCATATATCTTCCAGATAAAACTTTCCCAATTCTGACTTGAATAAATCTATCAAATGAAAAATCTTTAATCCAATTATAAATTCTACCTGTTATTCCTATCATATCAAGTTTGATCATTAACCCCTCTTTCCACACCATGTCATATGCCTCTTCGACATCAAAGAAGACTGCCATCACTGACTCCTTATTAATCTGAGCTTTCTTAACATCTGTCTCATAAACATATAATGGGGTCCATAGTTCCTCTTCCTCTCCTGAAACATTATGTATCAGATTTCATCCTTTCCAGGAGATGTTATTCCAGCTCTTGCTATTGCCCTCTTCATTTCTTCCATAGTGAACAGCGCATCCCTTGTACTATTAGTTTCCTTCCGCCTCTCAATCCTTCCAGAATAAACTGATTTAGTTAATTCCCTTCCTCTCTCTCCCTCCTCAGTTAGATTATTTGAGCTATGGATTTCAACGAGTGCCTTTACTGTCATTTCTGCCTTTTCTTCATCCGATACTGCTGCCTTTTCCCCTCCTTCATAACAGGGTATTTCCATTCTCTTCTGATTCCTCTCATGCTTTTAATCATGTCCCATACCTCTCAAAATCTGTTTTTTTTTTATATTTTTTTTTAACAAATGTAAGAAATATTAACCATTTAATTAAACTGTGGCTTTTGCGTTCAAAGTCCACATTTCACTGCCACCTATTGATGAACCATTGCAGCATGAAAAGATTCAAGCTTTCAGGTGCATTCAGATTTATAGACACACACAGGTTGACAAGGACCAGTCCGTGCCCACTCTTACAGAGCCCTGGTTTGCTTTGTCTAATCATCTCATCTGTTTGTTTTCAGGTTTTTGTACCCATCCTTTATCACTGAAATATTTTACAAATCAATCGGTTCTTTTAAGAGCCAGTTTCTTTTTCCTCTTCTCTCTCTCTTTCTCTATTTCTCTCTTTCCCGTGTTGTATTTCTTTGATGCCATTTGTAGATGTTTTTAAATAGAAATAATTGAAGGATAAAGTAAAAGCACAGAGTCATTAAAACAATTTAATGAATGGCTTGAAGCAGCAGAAACCATGGCTGATGAGTTGGAAACCCAAAAAGTAAAGTTTTTCATTATTCATACATATTTCATTATTTCTCTATCATGGTATTTACCTAAATTTAAAACGAAAATGCCTCTGCAAATGCTTCCCCCAAATATATCATTTAGTTTTTACTTTCAGACTAAAAAGAAAAGGGAAAAAAAGGGAACTGACTCTTCCTCTTTCCTGGAGGAAGAGAGACCAGCATGGGTACATCCTACCACAGCGTGTTCAGAAGAGTCGATCTGGCCAGTGAAATACACTGCATACTGTTGTTCACAAGTGTCTAAGCTTTTGGTCAGCAGTGATGTTTTCTATATCATTACATGTTGTGTTTGCAGTTAAACCTGCCGGCACTAGGGAGCTCTCAGAGGTCGAGGAGGTGCAAATTAAAGGGGGGTACAATTAGAAAACATTATTGAAATACTTTAATGCAGTGGTTTTCAGACCTGTCCTGGAGGACCCCAGCACTGCATTGTGTACAGTATGTCTCCCTTATCTGACACACACAATTCAGGTCTTGCAGTCTCTACTAATGAGCTGATGAGTTAATCAAGTGTGTCATATAAGTGAGATATACAAAATGTGTAGTGCTGGGTATCCTCAAGGACAAGTTTAAAACCACTTATTGTGTGTGTGTGTGTGTGTGTGTGTGTGTGTGTGTGTGTGTGTGTGTATGCTTTTATTTAATGCTATTTATGTGCTATTATTTAAACATAGTTAACATCACTATCAGTGATCACACTGTTACAACAGCACTGGTCATTCTGGTTTAACCGCAGGGTTGTTTGCAGGATATGCTTCCTGATCCCGTCCAGAAGTTCTGACTGCACAATTGCAGTTGTGAAAGCTTTTCTTTCATTGTTATCCTACCTCAGAACATTTTATATTTTCAAATATTGAAACATATCAAAATTTGCTCATGGCACCAAATTCAATTGATGATACACAAACTAATAAATAAGCATTGAATGATAAAGGTCTTGGTCTTCTTCTTGGGAGCAGGTTAGGTGTGGCGGGAGAAGCCAGGAGGCTGCAGGAAACACTGTTGGTGAAGAGCTGGAACAGGTCAATAGCTTCCTTTCAAGCGCAGCTCTTACTACAAACTACAGGACCAAAAAAGAGTTAACCAGTGTGTTTGACACACAATGCTAGATTGTACAATTGATTTGTTCTTATTGGTTTTGTTTTTTTATAGGCAGAGGAGATATGATTACTGTACTTGCCATGGGATGGAGCAATAGGAAGGTGGAGAGTCTCCACAAGACACTGGCGGAAAGATTTGTCAAAGTAAGAAGCCTAGACTGCACGTTAAGGTGTTTCCTGGGCCCTGGAGACACTATGAATGTGATTGTGCTCTCCCCTGCATTTTTTTCAGGGGCAATTGTGGTTAATTTTGCAGTGATACTATGTTTTCTGTAATTTTTTTATCTTTTTAAAGGGACACTTCACCCATTTGCATTAAGCTTTGCATTGTTAGAAACCCAGTCATACTCTTGAATGGTCGTGCAACACTCTCTCATTTTCCCCTGAGACGGGAGAAATCCGTTATTTACCTCTTACACTTCCTCCTACAATGACGCAAAAATCGTCATTTTGCGTCATTGTAGGAGGAAGTGTAAGAGGGGGGGATTTCTGTTGAGACTACAAGCACTAGTTCCTCATCTTTCCCAGGGGGCGGGACCCGCTCACGCTACAGACCTATTACAGATCAGTGGTTGGGACTTTTCTCTCTGAAACTGAAAGCAATATCCTCCATCTTGTTTGAAGCTAAGCTAACAGGCGCTGTGGAGACAGATGTACAGTTATGACAATAGCGGAGGAGAGTGCTCAATATGATATAGAAGAAGAGGATTTCGGAAGTCTGATGCTTGAATCATGTGTTTGCGGCTACCTTTACAAGCCGCATTATAGCGAAGAGCAGCCGAGGCAGAAGACCTGCCTGCCGCGGACGAGGAGCCCGGACTGGCTCGAGTTAGGGCGGACTGGTGGCGCCGGTGATCTCACTATGCAACTACGAACCGCTACGAACACAGAGATAGAGTCTGTCTGCGGCAAAGAATTTCAACGATGACAATTTCTCCTGGACGAAATCTCTGAATCAGACGAGGACACGGACGTTTGTGTTGAGAACTATCCTAGTTTCGCACCGCATATGTTCTGACTGAACATCCAGGTACCATGCAATAATTCACCTTTTTGAAAGAAATACAAACGAGGAGTAATGCACTAATGAGTTCGCCAACTAACTAGACATTTCGTGTGAATGTGAAATTAATTTCAAGCTCTGGTGGTAGCTAGCCTTGTAGACGGAAGAGTGATTTCTCTTATAGGCAGATATGCGCTTTCTGGATTAGTGGGAGTGGCTTGCGGAGCTGTGCAATGTGGTGCATTGTGGGAGTTGTTGTCTTTCATACAAATGCGTCCTGAAGTTATTTTTTGTCTTTCCTCGGTCACAAAGGCACCAAATTCATTTTTTTATGACCCACTTTAAATAAAAAACAATGTTCAAATGGGTGAAATGCCCCTTTAAATAGACTACACAGAGAGCAGAAATGGAAGCAGCCGATCTTGAGAGTCTCAAGCAGGAGTTAAACATCTCTATGGAGGATGCAGATCGGTGGCTGTGTGATGGCAAGCAATGTATATTTTTTTTACTTACAGACAGCAACCAAACAAGGCGACGCAAACGGAGAAGACTTGGTGAGCTGAAAAAGACACTCAGAGAGAAGATAGTGCTGTACAACACCATTCCTGGCTGTGAAGAGAAAGCTGACACCGAAGCAGCGTGCAGTCTCTCTGATGACTTTATTCTGCCTTGGGAAGCACAAGGAGATGCTCATTAATGTGTTTTATTTTTGTGCTTTTTTGAATTCACAAAATTCAGTTGATTGTTAATACAAGTAATAACACTCAGCAATTTAACACTGCCACCCAGTAAAAAAGGTGCAACACACAGTAAAGAATAACACATTATATATTCTGTTGCTATCTGAAAAATGATCTGTAATGTTCCCATATGAAGACATAGGGCCAGTTGTTCAAAGGTAAGCTGATCGGATTTTGGTTATCGGATTGGATCACATCTTGAAAATGGGTTGTTCAAAAGGGAAAGAAGGAGTCTGAAATCAGATTAGATCACGCAATCCAATCCTAGTTTTAATCTGGATCAAACCTTCAGTTTGTGTTGTTCAAAACTTGTCAGTAGGATTTGGATAACTTTGATCTAAAAAAACAGGATCATCCTGATCCCAACAGGATTTCAAGGTGGATTCCAGGAAGAAAATGTAGTAAAACTTTAAAATTGGTCAAATAATACATTTGTATTATTTAGTGTATATACTTTTATTTATATTTTGCACTTGACTTGTGTAACCGTTTTAACAGTGATAAAGTAGACATAGGCGACCAGTTAAGCTATTCAGTATAGTATAGTAAAGTAAAAATAAAATAAAAATGATCTTGTCCCCATGAAATAATCACCCAAACAGATTTCAATAACAAACAAAAATAATATATTCCATTTTTCTGTCATTCATCTCCGTAAATTAATTTCAAAGAAACAATCATCAGAGATGAAGAAGAACCCTGAACATTCTTTATTTCGTTAACTATTGGACATTTAGCCTTTTTATTTATTTAAGATGTTTTCAAAATATCCACAATGTATTTGTTAATGTATATATGTGTGTTTTATTTGTTGTGGCTCAGATGAGGGGTCATAAAAGAAATTATGAATGGAAGTGGATGTTTATGTTATTTCTGTGTTTTGTCTCTAAATAAGAAACACTTACAGTGACCCCATGTTGGCTCTTCTGCCTGTTCTTCACATCGCTGGTCGCCCACATTGTGATATGTTGTCCCATTTAGAGCACTGGTAATCCGGATTTGGTAATCTTGAAAACTGTGTATCTGGATCAGGGTGATCCAGTCCAATGTTGCTTTGAAAAACCGGCATAAAAGTAAGACGGATCACCTGATCCTGAACAAGAAAAAATGGGATTTCCAAATCCGGATAACTTTGATCCAGATTAAATGGTTTGAACAACTGGCCCATAGTGATAATCTGATAGTTATTGTTACTCCTGTAACACACACTCTATACTAGTAGTGGTCATCACTTTTCTTTTATATATAAGAGCTGCAATAGCCAAACACACTTAAGAAGAAAACCATATCTATTCTGAAATGGCAAAATCCAACCCAAGCATGAAATAACTCTGCCTACCAATTAGATATCCTTTCAATATGTCTTTAATAAAAAATAAAAAATCTTAATACTGGGATGAGCATTTCTTTAACTTTCTGTTATATTGTAGTGTGATGTTTCAGTTGTTGTCAATTATGTGTATTGGCTGCATTATTATATGCATACTTAAGGGATGATACAGTTAGGATATTGTTATATTATTACCCTTATAAAGTTCTTCATCAATATATTATTCTCAAGGCCCTCAGAATGACTAGCGAAGAACACTGTGCTAGACGTAAAGCTGAATATGTGTGTGTTAGTGTTTGAAGTTTTTTCCCCTCCACTTTTATTTTCAGAAATAGTGTCGAGTCTCCGCTTGAAGAGGCGAGTGTTTGAGCAAGTCCTGCTGGTCAGGCGCATGGAGGAGGAGAAGATGATCATTGTAAAAGAGATGACTCAGCATTATCAACATCTAAAAAAAACATTGGACAAACTGGACAGTCTTCTTCGGGAGACTAAAGAGGACATCAAGATCCATAGTAGGTACGATAAATGTTTTTTATTTAATGTGCAAAAATATGGTGATCCCACTAACCAGGATGTTATAGTTTCCTGTAAATATTGCTTCAAAAAAAAAAATCACAATACTTGTTAGCTGTTATTTTTTTATGAAATGCTGCTTAATTATCAATGTCAATTTTCTTCAGTTTTTCCCTGAAGATCCGCCTAGAGAGCTGAGCGAAGAGGGACACAGGGGCTCTACTGCTGTATCTCACACAAGCGGCACATTCTCCAGCAGAAACTTGCAGCATCACCAGCACCGATGGCAGTGTCAACACACACCCTTCCTTCTTCTCGCTGGAGGAAGATGATGAAGAGGAGAGTGAGGACAACTGCAGTCCACAACTTTCTGAAGAAGAGCTTTAAAGTTTTAGCACAAACATTGGAAGCGTTGGATTCATCATCTTCCCAAAATCAGATTTTGAGTTTTGAGTCTGGAAATGAAATATTTTTCAGATGAATTAAAATAAATAAATAAGTAAAAGTCACTCTTACCCTGAGCTACTGTGTCACATCTACATTTTCTAACTCTTTGCAGATGTGAATAACAGAAGGGTCTACATTACCCATAAGCCTCTGTCACCATTGTTATAGAGGCATCGCTTGCTTACTTGTTACTTTTATATTCCATATTTTACACGTGGCATTACATTACACCTACAACTGTTAAAAATAATTATTATTATTTATTGCACATTTTATAAATATATTAACATATACGTTTTGGTCGTTGAGGCAATATATTTAATATTACATTTAGCATATGCATATTAATTTGTATGCACAGACTTAATAATTAATCTCAAGTTTTATATCCCATTTTAAAACTAATTAATTTGAATAAAACTGACAAATACTCTTTATTTTCTTCCTCACTTTACATTAACATTAACTACAATACTACTCATGAAGAACAATACAAACTACAGTGTATTTATATATTATAAATATATATTCATTATTATTTTGCACCATGATCTATATCCTTAACGATAATTAACGTGATCATAGTGCCCCGAATGCTGATACTGATGTTCTTCATTTATAACCTATTTTTGCATTTTGCTCACAAGTGGCCAAAGCAGGATATTAGTTCATAACAATACATACAAGTTAATGTACACATCATTCATATTACTTTTGCTTTATTTGCTACCAATAATTACACAGAGACAAGCATATGCAAATATAATGCCTGTGAAACATTGTGTTGAAGGATTTTACTCCTTTAATTTATTACAGCAATAAAAAATCATCCTGTATGGATATGTGGGGTTAGGGTTAGATACGTGTGTGTGTGTGTGTGAGAGAGAAAGTGTGTCTGTGTGTGAGAGAGTATATATGTGTGAGAGAGAGAGAGAGAGAAAGTGTGTCTGTTTGTGTGTGAGAGAGAGTGTGTGTGCCTGTGTTTGTGTGAGAGAGAGTGTGTGTGCCTGTGTTTGTGTGAGAGAGTTTGTATGTGTGTTTGTGTGAGAGAGTGTGTGTGTGCCTGTGTTTGTGTGAGAGAGAGTGTGTCTCTCACAAAATCATGATTAATTTGATAAATTCTGCCATTTGTAGTTGTTAAATGTGTAGCAAAGACAGGGGTTTCCCATGGCAATGATTATATCTCTCAGGCCAATAACAAGTTTTGCAATGAATGGGCGATTTCATACCAGAGGATAAATCTGGACTACATTACCCAATTATCTCAAAGCCCAGTGGCGGGTGGGCGTGGCATGGGGCGTCGTTTAAAAGCATTGTTCTCGTATTAATAGTATTCAATCACTGTCTTCCTTGTGTTCTTCCTGCAGAGAAAGGAAGTACCAGCTTCAGATGCTTCTAACCCAAGGCCCAAAAGTATCTTGGTCTATCCTCCCATACACACATTATAGATTTAAAAAACACATCTTGACTGTGGGCTAATAGGTCCTTTAGGGTAATGAATGATAAAATAAAAAAAATAATTACGTGGCTTTCTGAGATTTTCAGCAGTAAACACATCATTAAATGCATTTAGGGAGCATATATGTTTGCTCTTAATCTTAAATAACAAATATAAACAATCGTAAAAATCAAGAGTATATGAAGGAACAGAGCCAGTGACATATTTCAAAACATTTTATGAGTCCACTCATCAAACACAGAGAACAGATAATGTTCTGTACAAAGCAGCAACAGAAGCAGAACACAAGAATAAACCAGAAATGCTGTGTCTGAACACTGAAAGACAAAACTGCAAGTCATACAAGGCATCTATTTTACAACCTACACTGTAAAAAAAATTCCGTAGTTTTTACGGAAAAAAACTGGCAGCTGGGGTTACCAGAACAATTCCGTAAAATATACAACAAAACAGTAATTGCTTTTACCGAATAACATGTACATTTTACAGTTTAAACCAGCATATAACACACTGGAGTTCTGTTATATTTACTGGTTTAAACTGTAAAATGTACGTGCTATTCTGAACAACATGTCAATTTTACAGTATAATCCAGTAAATATAACAGTAAATTTCAGTAATATGATATAAAGTTAATTTACCGTCCTATTGAAGTATTAATATCTGTTTTGTACACTGATAACCACCAATCACAGCAGTGATGAGAGTCACATGATCAATCAAAGCTCATCACAAGCAGTTCTTCCACAAGAAAGTTAATACTAATATATATAGAAGCTGCACAGTGTCATTCACACAAACATTAAACACCATCATGGTAACACATGAAATTTTAAAAATGCAATAAACATTAATTTAACAACATTAAATGTAACATAAACCCCTAATGTACATAACTGATTAGAAAAAACGAAGAAAACTATGAAGAAACAAACATAGTTATTTCAACAAAAATACATCAAATGTGAAGTGTCACAGGGAATTGTGGGAATGTCAATTTACGGTTTTTCACTGTAAATTATACAATGAGTTGTTTTTTCACTTTCAAAAACTGTAAATTTAACGGTATGTTACAGTAAAATTACATTAAATGTACCGTTAGATCTATCACAGTTATTTACCGTATATAGTACAGAAACTTTCTGTTAACCAATTAACAGTTTTTCACTGTAGCATTTTTACAGTCTTTTACCGTTAAAATTACGATCATTTTTTACAGTGTAGCAACAAAAAATACATCGGAATACACACACACACACACACACACACACACACACTCATCTTCAGGATGAACTTTGAATATTTTCTCTTGGCTCCCAGGAGTTTTCCCACTTTTTCCCACTGTAAGACAGCAAACAGTGTTAGTAACAATGCTCATTACTGGAATATAAATACTATCTTGTTTATGTACAATAAGACACAGTTTTCAGGCATGTAATCCATATACAGTTTTTTTTATTCGCTTTGGTACTATTTTCACAAGTAAGGTGTACATTTTCAAAACTCTTGGTACAAAAATCCAAACTGATCACACTAACACAGCTAGTCATTCTTTCAAAATCTGATGTAATGCTTTCATTCAGTTGCACATGTTTTCAGTCCACATAATCATTGTTTCAAACACAAGATTATTGTAATATGTAATGAGAACATTTGGTTTAATCACAGAAACACAACAGTATGATCTTCTTTCAATTTAGTACTTTTAACAATCAGCTCATTCAACAGCAAACAATGCAAGATACATGTTTCAAATCACCGTTGTTGCTGAATTAATTACAGTAATACAGGCTAGGCCACATTAGAAAATACACGTGCATAACCTAACTTACTGTATGTAATTTAATCCATAATGTTTGTAATAGTATCTATCCAGTGTGTTATCAAAAGGTGTTATGAAGCACAGCCATGATGTTCTGTGCTAGAACAGAGTTTGCTGGCAATGAATACAGTAAATGATTTTGACTATTTGACTGAATATACTGTAGTGGACCTTTACAGATGAAGGTTGAGTTACAGTAATCTAACTACCATGTCTCTACCATGTTTACAGTATCACATGGCATACATACTGTAATGTAAAATGCTGTATTTGATGCCGTCTGTCTCCCTTCTACTGATGCATCTCTGATCAATCTGATGTTTTACAGTCATTGCCTGTTTCCTCTCCCTTATACTCTATTCTGCTTTACAGTATTTTCACAAATGGCAAATTTCTCTGTATCTTTCTCTCTCTCTCACACACACACACACACACACACACACACACACACACACACACACACACACACACACACACACACACACACACACACACACACACACACACACACACACACACACACACACACACACACACACATGCGTGTTCACACACTTTGAACATGATGGAGGTTATTATCTATAAATCACTTATGTAAAAATAATTCATTACATTTGGTTTTCCATATCAGAAATTGCAAACAAGTTCTATAGAAACTGTATATAGAATCAATATCTATTGAAATCTAAAGGTGTACCAAATGATTCATTGATTAACCATTAAGATCAGTTGGATTAAATAATAGACACATGTATTAAACTGAACAAGAAGAGATGCAAATCAAAAGTTTGATAGTAAGAGCTTTATGAAAGGCAGTGACTATGAATGAAACATTTATGTAGATGAAACACTTATTTTGTGTTGTGAATAGGATACTTTGTGATTTTGTGTATTGTACTTACACGATGAAATGTTTGAAAAAAGTGCACTTTTGATGATCTGTTGTGATATTAGCACTAAGAGTTTGGAAAATGTACACCTAACTTGTGAAAATAGTACCAAAGCGAATAAAAAAAAAACTATATGTAATTGTTTGAAAATATGCATTCAGCAGATGATTTAATTATTCACACTGCACTTAGAGTGTGTCAGACAGTAACACATGTTCACTCATTTGGTGGAGTGTTTACAATCAATTTTAATCTCATTGTTCAAGACAAAAAAAAATGCAGTTCTCAACAAAGGCTTGATAAAAAAATACTTGAAACTAATAGTAGTTGAAAACATTAAAGAATAGATAAAAAATAAAAAGCACACCACATTTCAAATTATATTTTAATTACATTGAAGTCTGAAGTCCTGATCAAACTGCAACTTCAGTTAAAACTGAATAAATGTTTATTTTTTGTCTCTAATGTTTTTATAAACATTTTTTTTCTTAGTTCCGTCAGTAATTTTCTACAGTACAGCAAATAAACTTCAGATAATATGCAGCCCATCCAGAGCAAGGATGCCACTGCACCAACACCTCCGCACGACCCTTAGCAGAAGCAGAGAGAAACATGGGTTAATGTTAATGACATTTACTTACAACTCATGAAGTTACAGTCATACATCTGCTGAACGGCAAATACACAATTAAATCCAAGTGAAAATAAACAAAGTGAAATTAATAGTTAGTTGGACTAAATCTATCATAAGAAGCATAATAAAACTTTAATTAATAATTATTAGCACAATTCACTTTATTACTATATTATCAATACAA
This sequence comes from Abramis brama, assembly GCA_022829085.1. Lineage (NCBI taxonomy): Eukaryota > Metazoa > Chordata > Actinopteri > Cypriniformes > Leuciscidae > Abramis > Abramis brama. The sequence continues at coordinate 61,387,995 of CM040766.1, read as the reverse complement.
TTTTGTAATATATGGAACTGCAGTTTTTATTGTTGTCACACTACCACACTACCTAATGTTTTTTTGCAAATACACTGCAATTACAACATACAAAAGTACAAAGTAATATTGTTACTGTGAATGTTTTTTTTTTTTTGGGGGGGGGGGGGGGGGTATATTATTTCAGTATTTTGCTTTTTGAAACAAACCTCCTGATTCTTTTCTTCAAAAATGTTTTATAGGGGAAACTGGTTGAGTCTTTATGCATGGGGCATTCTGAAACAAATAAAAATATGGTTATAATTTGACATAAGTAAAATTAAAAGTACAACAAACAATCAACTCTTGGTTTGGGTACGTTATGGCCACAACACTGAATAGCTTACTATAAATATGTTGCAATATGTGCAAAAGAAAATATTACAATATGTACATTTGTAGAATTCTAACCCAGTCTTTAAAGGCCCTGTTCTTTTAGCTTTAAAACTCATATGTTAAAATAAAAAACATAACAAATACACACATGCCTTTATTGTCTGCTTTCCTCTTTCTTTTCCTGAGGAAGACACTGGACCTGGACTGCCGAGCTCAGTGGACAGTGTAGAAGAGGAAGAAAGAGTTGAGGCTGGTGGCAGAGGGGAGTCAAGTCACCTTTATTTATATAGTGCTTTTTACAATACAGATTGTATCAAAGCAGCTTCACAGTGATAACATGAAAATAATACAACAAAGTTTGTTTCTAGAAGAAAACTGCATCATCGTCCACCCTTAATAAGGCAGATCAATAATATTGTTGAATATTCAATGTCCCCAACTAAGCAAGCCAAAAGCCAAGGCGACAGAGGCAAGGAACCAAAACTCCATCAGTGACAGAATGGAGAAATAAACCTTGGGAGAACCCAGGCTCAGTCGCTCAGTTCTCCTCTGGCCAACGAGTGAACAGTGTGTGATTATGATCCAGGCAGCGTTACAGGTCAGAGGTCAGATTGGTCGTGTCGATGAGGCCTTCACAGGGCTGATGAGGCTGGCACTTCAGGAGGCGTCATGGTTAGGTCCTGGAAACGGCCGGGGTCCACCTCACTTCAGGATTCAGGAGAGGCCAGAGAAGAAGAAGAAGGTAAAGGACTAGACTCAGAGGAGATGAAAACAGGATGAGAAACCAAGGAGGAGATACAGGAGGAAGAGTGTGTGGAATATCAAATTTAATTTACTCTTTAATGCAAGTCAGCTTTAAGTCAGCTGTCTAAACCTTGTAATAGTCAGGGGTTTTGTTAGTCTTTGATCTTCCAACTAAGTGTTGAACTGTGTGTGAAGGTTACATAGTCTTCGTTCTCGTGACCATGTGTTATTTATACAATTTGGGGGGTACCATCAGCTCAGTTGGGGGTAATTGCCTCTATTGTTTTTAGCAGTAGTCATCCCTAAAGGCTGTGTATAAGTTCAGCACCTTTAGGGACAGCCCACTGAAATGCCTATAAAGAAACCATGTAAAGTTACGTTAGTCAGACTGATTTTGGAAGACCTGCAGCCACTTCAACGTGAAGTCCTCAATAAAGAATAACTTCTTGAACGTGATCCAAACGTCTCCTGGTTTCTTGCTTCGACGAAGAAAAAGTTTTCAACAAGTGTCAGACTCAGGGCTGAGCAGAGATGAAGACTCTGATGCTGGGTCTGCTAATGGAGTCTCTGCACACATACACAAATAAAAATAAAAACTGCTGGAATACACTATACAACTCGTAGCCTCTGTTCTGGGCACAATAAACTAAAATACATGTGCCTCATTGCTTAGGAAACACATAACCAAATAAAACAATATGGGCCGGTTTCACATACAGGGCTTATATTAAGCCAGGATTAAGCCTTACACCGTGTCCTAACCAGACGCGATGCGATAAGATTCCAGTGACAAGCAATTTGCCTGTCCACACTAAAAGCGACGCGACTGCGAGATGCGTCAAAATCAATCAAAACCCACAGCCAATCAGAACAGCATGTGGGCGGGAAAAAGTCTCACTATTTTTAGGGCCAAAAATGGAAGCAAGTGGAGTGGGAGCCATGCAAACTCTGGTATGTACGACTTCTCATGGGTAACACATAGTCAATTAATTTTAACATGCACAAACTATTGACATAGGTAAGATTAAAGTAAGATGTGTCTATATAGTTCATAAATATATTATTATAACCAACACAAAGTGTCTTAATAAGGTGTTGGGCTACTACGTGCCACCAGAAGAGTTTCATGTTCTTTGGCATAGATTCTCTAAGTCTCTGAAATCTGGGGAGCTCCATTCGCCCAACACTTTACTAAGACACTTTATTTAGTTTTTTCTCTTAATTAATTTCTTTTTTTTTCTTGATTAAGATGTTATGCCCAAACTACACGGCCTGCATTATGTGAAAGTCATATATATATATTTGAAGCTTCAAGAGAGAAGCAAAGGAGACATGACCTGTTGCCGTAAGGCTAACGCAATTTCTTTGAATTCCACTGTTACCTTGCGGATGGCTTATCTGTAGTTACATTGGAGCTCATTTTTATTTAAGTTTCTGAAAAGTAATGTAATCGGTGACATTTTTCATTTTAGGACCTCATTCTCATAAATCTAATATACAGAGATACAGAAATTGTCTGTTATAACATTACTGCCTTACTTAAAGGGATAGTTCACCCAAAAATGAAAATTCTGTCATCATTTACTCACCCTCAAGTTGTTCCAAACCTGTATGAGTTTCTTTGTTCTGCTGAACACAAAGGAAGATATTTGCAGGAAAAAATATACTATTGAAGTCAATGGGGACCGAGATCTGTTTGATTACAAACATTCTTCCAAATATCTTCTTTTGTGTTCAGCAGAACAAAGAAACTCATACAGGTTTGGAACAACTTGAGGGTGAGTAAATCATGACAGAATTTTCATTTTTGGGTGAACTATCCCTTTAATAACTGGATCAATATATTTAGTGTCAGCTTGTGATCTTCATTTGTCACATATGTTGTCTTACAGTAAAATGTGGACTTCACATTCCTCATTTTTTAGTTACTAAAAAAAAAAAAATTGATTTGTTTAAATAGAATTGTCTCTAAAACTGAGCAGTTGGCCTAAGATAAACCTACCAAAAATGTAAAACACTTATTATTGTAAGTATTGTGCACACCAAACAGTGATTCATGTCAGAAACATAACAGATTATAGGATTTTCTTGTCTTAAAATAACAATTAAGGCTTTCATTGCATTGTAGTTGACTAGCATTAGCCTACTGTGATGTAATGAAACCCCACTAAAACAGCGATTGAAAAAAGGCTACAGGGGTCTTAATGTGTGTCTTTGTGTCTACAGTTCATCTGCAGAACCAAAACATCTAATTGCATATTTCCTTATTGTGTTATAGTGGAAAGAAGTGGCCATTGGAGTGGGTAGCGGATATGGACACTTGTTAGTGCTCCCATCAGGTGCCCAAGAAGCTGCTGGAGCACTGTTATGTGTTTTTTTTTTTTTTAATAGTTTGCCTTTCTTTCTTTCTTTCTCTCTTTCTCTCTTTCTTTCTTTCTTTCTTTCTTTCTTTCTTTCTTTCTTTCTTTCTTTCTTTCTTTCTTTCTTACTTTCTTTCTTACTGTTGTGAATAAACGCTTCTTGCGACTGGACCCTTTCATTGCCTCTTTCAGGTGTATTTCATTTTGCACTTTGTATTGGGTATTAATACTTTCATGTTTTGCACTCCAATTATTGTCAGTTTTGAGTGGCTTTAGTTATGATTTGTCGTTTTTTTTACTGTGCTTTCATCAATAAAACATTGAGGAATGAATTTGTTCTTTATTTTCAGATACACTATTTATTGAATTGTACACTTCATTATATGAGCATCCAAGACAACATAAAATATATATGGGAATTTATTCAGAGAATAGTTTTATAAAAAAATAAACATTCGTAGCTTTTGGTCCTTAACTTTTCTCTATATAGAAACCATACTGTCTCTCCTATGAATAATACATGATGTCCTGTCAGTGTTGGGCTATTGAAACATATCAATCATCCACACTAATTAATTGATCACATATTTTGCCTACACATTTCATCTGTCAAACAATGGAAATGCCTTTGCATACAGCACCATGATTCTAAATGGCAACCTGTTATACAACTATACAAAGCTTTTTTACATAAAGATTGACAAATTTGGGAAATAACAAATACATGTTTTAAATATATGTAAAACTACATTACATAATGTGTTGAGTAATTGTACCATAATTAAAAATAATGTGAACTGTTGCAAGTCCTACCAATCACATTGTGAAGTTTTGTTCAATAAAAATGGTTTTAAAAGTGTGTCAGTGACCTCATAAAGCATTGTACATATGTGTTGTGTCATTATGACGTACATTTTGTGACTTTACTTTTGTCCTGGATGGAGCTGTCCCTGGATCCCCTTCCTCTTCAGATGGCACTGTTATTACAACAGTGTATAGATTACTTTTACTAAGATTACTGCAAACAGATGTCTTTCATTAACAAGGTAATGTACAGGATTACATGTATAATCTTAGAAATCACATTACAGTTACTATTGTAATCAAATTATGTTTACTTCAGTTACTTGAGCACTGGACTTTTGAAATATATCATGAGAGCTGAGGTGTCTTTTGGTCAAGGACCAGGTTTTAATATGTGTTGTGTTTTTTTTGTGAAACTGACCCTGAATCAGACCTCATGATTTGGTATCTTGCTCTGCTTGTGGTATAGGCTGGTGTGAGATTTCAAAGTAACACAAAAGTCATTAGTAAATCTAATTACTGTATTGCTCTTGCAATGGGAAGTGTAATATAATTACATATGTAAGGTAAATTAGATGACGGTTGAAGTCACTTAGCCATATGACCACGGCATAAAAACATTTAATTATGAACTATAAAAGTATGGGATGGGAGGATGGACACTGGATATCTATAATGATTTTTAATGTAACTCACCTCTGTATTTTAATTCATATTAAATCAGATCAGACGTTTGTGAAAAAGAAACGTTCCAAGAGGCCCACAGTGACATCTGTGATTCAAATAAGTCAAAATAAACATTTCATTAATGAATTTGGCAACTGTGTCCAACAAATACATTTTAATTAACATTTATACATTAGACCACTTCATGTGTCTTTGAAATGCATGCATGACACAAGGGCTGAGTGGGCAGAGTGAAAATGTTTATTTTGTCATATGATTAAACCAAACACATCACTGGAAAGGTCTTGATCAGCCGAGTAACAGCATTGCAATCTGAAGGCTGTACCTGGCTCCTGCTTTGAAATATTGACCTCTGAACTTTGACATTGATGCATTTTGTGAGTCTTATAATTCAGCAACTGAATGGGCTACAATGATGAAACCAACTGTTATATAAAGCTCTTGAACTCTTCCATCATGAGGGCTACCGTTTGGTGCAATCACCAATAGGGGACATCACCAAAAATTGTAAAAACTGAATCTCACCTAGTTATTATTTATAATTTAAAATTTTGACCAAACTACTGTGTTTTACATCCACCCATACCCATGAGTGCACTCTCAGTTTAATAGTCCAGACATCCATTTACATGTTTTAGTAATTTACAAAAATAAAACTACAATTCCCTGTTGCAGCAGATTACAACGTGATAGACAGCCCGTTAAATATGTAGTTCTTCTGGTTGGCAAACTAGGGTTGTAAGTAAGTAGGGTTTCAAAAAGAACTATAGTATAAAGTAACTTCCTAACAGACATGCTACTGCAAAAGCATAATACGTGTTGTATTAATTCAGACCAAAAACATCGTCTTATGGTTATTATTATTAGCTAAAACTGCTTGTTTCGGGAGATTCATATTAGTTGCTAAGGTAACCGTTATGACGCAGACGCGTCACCTGACCAGAGAAACGGAAGAAGTAAAAAAATAAATAAAAAAATAAAACGTGTTAGGTAAAGAAATATGAATAACTGATATTGCCAACAAATAATTAAAAAATATGTCATCCTTTATTAAAATTTGTGTTTTCATGTTGAAATGCAGGCACTTTTCGCCGCCATTTTGGAGAGGCAGGGTACACTCTGACTGGACTTGTCGCCAATCCATCACACAACCACTCACACTCCCATTCACACCTAGGGCAATTTTAGAGTCTCCAATGAACCTATTCTATTCGGTTTCTTTATGTTAAATATTTTCAACTTATGTTTTTATACAGAAAATAATGATAAAAATAACATTATTTACATAGCACTTTTTTTTATTTTTTTATGTAGGCCTAAAGAACAAAGTGATATGTGATACAAAGACCACAAGGACATTCATACATACATATATGTATGTATAAAATGGTAGACATGAATTAAAGCAAATAGCCTATAATTGTAAGCTGATATTTACAACACCAGTTGTCTAGTGTTAATTCTTGTATCCAGAGCAAAGTTATTCAGCAGGATAATGAAAAACGTATCTTATTTATGGCTATAATTTAGTATTTACTAATTAATACAACACATAACTGTATACCTACTTGACAATTAGCATGTGAAAATTTTATTTTGTGCATTTACACACCCTGTGTAATATACCCTGTGAACAACTGGCATACAATGTTAAGATGAAAATGAAAAATCAGTCATTTAACATCTTATTTTCAAGAAGACAAATCAAAACAACAGCTCAGCATGAACTAGTTTGCATGCATGTACAACATATTTTTATAGTTACCTGAAGTAATGCCATGGTAAATTAGTTCCTTTTCTTGGCAAGATAACAGCAGCAATAACAACAGGAAATACTACACTTATGACTCAACTATGGGTATTGATCAGTCATTTCTGGAAAGTATTTAATGTAGTGACATGTACAGTAAATAGTTCATTCCAAAAGTATCCACAATCACTGTGAATAAAACAATCAAACTATTACTGTAAGTGTAACATTTTTGAACAGTAAAGGTCATTATGTTGACAAGATGAGATGGGCAAAGCTTGGGAAAGTCACCACTGCAAGAGGCTGTTGTCATTCGCAAGCTCTAGCACCACAGTTGACTGTAGAAATAGTCCATGAAACATCGGAGGTGAAACTTAAAAACCGACCTGCTGTTTGTGAACTGAGGTAACAATAGTCCAAAATAAAAGCACTGTATAAGACATCCATTACACTTCAAAAAGTTTTTTGTTTTCCTTGAAACACACCTGCAGTCCAGTCATAATTGACACGCACGCAGTCTAAATGTATCCGACCAGTTAAGCACTCATTTACACTGCCTCAAAATCACTGTCATCTGAACTCTCAAAATCAACTTCTTCATGGTCCTCTGGTATCTCCTCGGGCCCATCCTCCAGCAGAGAAGCAGCATTTGGTCCTAAAGCCAGGCTGTAACTTGAGCAAACGACTTGGAACTTCTCCTCTACATCTGCAAGCCTTTTCTGAAGGAGACACAGGAGCCCCTCTTCACTTAAACTGCCTAGAAGGAAAAATTAAAAGCGAGGCATGACAATACTTCCATTGTTGTTGAGCTATTCATTAACTGACTTTACTAAAGAACTACAGACCATTTAGATCCAGCCACAAGGAATCCATAATGTAACACTTGAGGATCTCAAAATGAGTGGGGTTTTATAGGATGCCCAAAAGCATTACAGCAAGAATGTAATAAAAGTTAGCATCTTACCACTGTTTCTGCCAGAAGACATTTCTGATATCATTGTCCTAATGTTTCCAGCCAGCTCTCTGAGATAGGTGCAGTGCTGTCTCATCTCCCTCATCACAATGATCTTTTCCTCTTGAAGCCGCACTTTTGACATGTACACATCAAAAATCTTCTTCTTGGTGAGGATGTTGCTGGATTCTGAAGTCACACAAATAACATCCCTTCGATTAAAATTTGACCTGTACAGTCTAAACAGCAGCAGGCAAAACCCAAGTAGTGTATGAACATCCCATATACTGGTGCAGAGTGCAAACATGTAATAGAAATTTAATCAGATAAAATGCGACATATGTTTACAGTAGCATATACAACATATCATTAGTTTACACACACACACACACACACACACACAGTCTCCTCCCCCCCTGCTCATTGTAGAGCTTGATTGTTTGCAGGAGTTTTCTCTTCTCTTCCCACAATTTTCTTCGACGCAAGTGTTGAATTTTGTTGCTGTCTATACAATTTTAAAAACACAGAAAACATGATGCACAAGCATGTGTATACAGATATCAGAAAGTTACATGAAATACTTATAACTGACTTAAGAATTAATACATCAAAATGTAAAAAAATCAAATGACTTAAAAGGCATAATAGGCCTAATATCTGTAAAATTAAAAGGAAGACATTTTAAAATTAAGGACCTAAAAACACTATAATACCAAAACAATCCACTGCAATTAGACATGCAAGTAATAAAAAACACACAAATATTAGATGTTTTCAACATACCAGTGTGATTATAAAGGCTGGCTTTTTTTTGATGAACACCAAGAAACATTTGTTCAATTGATTTCTGAAGGTTATGTTGGTCATCACATCTGGTACCTACAGAATCTTAAAGCAACAACAATAATACAAGTAAATTATTATGATGTCTTGCAAGTTCAAGTTTATTTAGAGCCCCAAATCACTGTTAACAGTGTCAAAGGAGTTTTACAAGCGCACAAGTTTATATCAAACAAAAACAGGACAGCGCCCCTTACTTAATCCATATGCATGGCAAAGATTCTCACTGATACAATTGCAGTATTAGTAAACTACTTAGAAGAATGTCCATAAAACACTGTACCGTCAGTAGCCCATTGTCTGACATCATGTACCCACTGATGCACGATGTTCTCAGGACACCCCAGTTCACTGCTCAAATCCTCCAGTTTCTGAGACTCAGCCTCAGCCTTTTTCAAAGTCTGGTGTAAAAAAAAAAAGATTTTTGACTTTGCAATCTTAAAAAGTGAGGAAAATTGAGAAAAGCTTTGTATACATAACTCAGACATAACATAATACCTTGATGTATCTGCTGGATAGTGCAAGATGAAGGCCTTCCCACTTCCGTCGGCTCCACCCAATAGCATGGACAGTTAGCATATCATTCCTGGCTTTAAACAACAAAATGATGTGATGGAGGAAAGTCCCATTAATGCTCATGGTATTGCAGTTCATTCACGCATTGACAATTGATTTTTCATTTAAGAGAGATGTAATGCAGTTTTATTAATGTACTGTATATTAGAATATTTACAGCTGTATATTTGCTATATTATACAATATTTGTAATCTCAGTACAAAGTATTAGACAGTTAGAATAAAAAGACATAAAAGACAGGTTTCCTAAAATAATATAAATGAGCAATAATTACCAGATTTTGTCATGTACTGAGTTGTGAGGGCACAACGAGACAAGTAGCTGTTGACCATTTCGACCTCCTCCCCTGCAGTTGTGCCAGCACCTTCCTGATTTTTGCCACTCCAGATTATCTTACAAATCAGCATGGCACTTAAATTATAGTCATATACAGTGTATTATATAAGTAATAAAAAAAATAATATTTTAAAATGGTATGATAAAGAATATGCAGTACCTCACACTTGGTTGAATGAGCCTTGGCATGCATGACAGAAAGGAATGGTCTCATCTGCAGTAAAGGTCTGAGGTCCAACATGGAGACTGCCAACTTCTCAAGGTAAGGCCAATACTTGCAAGCAATATCTGTGCAATAGAACTGTCCGTTTGTGGCTGCTTGGAGCTCCTTCTGCAGGTACAGCGGATAAGCAAATATTTCCCCCCTGTACATGTTAAGAGCCTTGAGTAGCACTCCATGTCTGCAAACAACCACCTCAAGGCCCTCTTCATCCAGTTTGCTTGCTCTTCTGGCAGTCTCACGTGCAGCAGACCACTGACTGGCTCCACAGATCCCTTTGCCGGCAGTCTGCATGACACAATAATTCTGGTTAAACTGAAAGTTGCTATTTTTCCTAACTAGTTACTTCATCCATCAGGATGAGTCAGGTTACATCACACCAACTGGCATCTTTGTAATGATCGGTGACAAAGGTTTACTTTCAAACTACTACTAAAGAGCAGCTCCAGAAAATGCATCTTCTACTTTCTCTACTCTAGCTACACAAACTAGTTGAAAGGCAGGGTGACAAACTGCATGCATAGTCACTATCTCTTGCAGAGATCTGCTATTACATAATGAATGACTAAACTAGCCACTTTGGATGCCACCACACTTACCATTATCTAATTTAAACCTCAACACAAGATTGCTTGAAAGAGTGCACCATGCTCAAAGTGCTAGTAACAAACTAAGTGTATTATATAAGCTTACACCAACTAGGGATAAATTATATATTTAATAAAACAATCATACATTGCAAATTTTGGATATAAATCAAAGGTGCAAAAAAAGACATATTTTACTAACACTTTTGATTTTACTCCTGATCTCATCGACAAAATGGTGTACATCAGTGTCCTTGGCAATGAAGGTGCCATCAAAATAGGGTTCCTCTGACCTTGATAGAATAAGAAAAAATATATGTTCAGTGTCAGACATTATATGTTCTGTTAATTTTACATTAAGTAAAAAAACTACAAGTGTAAAACAACTAACCCTTTTGACTGCCGAAACCGGTACACTTTTCTGTTGCCATCTGCCATTTTCTCACACTGGTACTGGCAGAATGTGTATCCCATGAAGCTTCTTTGGAATACGTCTCCATGTATTTTCCCTGCACAGTCGATTAGTAAAGAGGAAAATGAAATAGCTACACTAATATTCTCTCATCTCTACTTGATGCAACTTTGATCTACACTGATCTCACCCTTCCAGAGAGACAGGTCCTCCTCTCCAACATCCGCAAAAAACCTTGTCTAGATAAACCTGGTGCAACAGTTTTCATTTCTTCAAATGAGCTGAAGACATCTATGGAAAACAGCGTGTCAGCATTCACAGATGCCAGCCAATACCCACTGCTTATTAGGTCGCTCATGTCAGGTGTCCAATGTGCCAGACATAATCTGCACAGCAAGTTTGGCAAGTGCAAATCATACCGACCTAAAATCAAAAAGTAGAACATTGTAACACACAAAGGGACAAGAATAAATAAAAATATAAAGCATAATTCATACCATTTATGCAAACCAAAATGATTGCTCTGCCAGCTGATTCTGTGACGTTTGAAGGGTCGCAAGTACATAACTGGACAGGTCTCACTGTAGGCAATAAACATACTGAAAAGAGAAGTGAAATAATTAGTGAGAAAGCATTAAAAATATGTCCAATTAAGACAATAAAAGTAAAAAAAATAAAATAAAATCACTTTTTAATCACTTTGCCGAAAAGGTTCAGAACACTACCTTGATTGACCAGTGTATATTTGCCCTCTTTTTGTACACAGCACACTGTTGGCTCAATGGGCTTGTAAATTCCCAAAATGCAGGACTCCCTGTTATGGAGGGTGAGTTTTTTGTGTATGTGTGTGTCACAATCCATACACAGCCACTCTTGGGGCATGCAGTCTCTGCAGCGAATGACGGCAGGAGATGTGCAGTGGCTGCAGTTATTTTCTGGAGCCACATTGCAGGACAGCAAGCAGTTGATGTGATAGGACCTTGCTTTCCGCCACTCGTCTTGGGCTACAGATTGGCGCAAGCACCATGATGTGGATGTCGAAGGATACTTGCTGATGCCTTGAACATCTGCTGAGGTCAGAATGTCCTGCAGTTTCTGCATCTCACTGTCTAAAAGACAGAAATAAGAAAATAATCATTCCTTTCACGCTTATTGCTAACTTGCTTAATTACAGTAAGGTCAGGTGTCATCTTACCAAATGAGTGTTGAGAGCAGTTTGATTGGGTAACTGTGGGAACCTCCTCAGATGACTCAAAAGGAGTAGTTCCCTCACTGCCAACAACGCAAACAACTGAAAAGATAGATAGAAAGGAACGAGATAACAATTTTCATGTCTTACAAGCATATAATACAGTGTTCATTAGTGACTTAAGGCTATAATAGGCTAACTGACATGTCTGACAATTCCATTAATCTCTATACGTTTTTTTTTTCCTCATTATATGGACATAATATTGAACTGTTAGCAGCATGAACCTGACACCGATTGCTTCACTTCCACTTAATTTCTTTGGAATTGCTTAGCATTACAGTGAAGTCAATAACATAAGTAACACATCCACCACCATGTTGTGTTTCTGATGGCACAGTTTAACATACAAGTAAGTGAGGATAGGAGCAGGCTTCACTCAATGCATATACTTATAAACTTTAAGAGTGCTGGCCTGGATAATTAGAATACGTAAAGCAGGAGAGAGGCCGCACTATGCATATATACTTTTATTTGCACAGACGCGTTTCGGCGCTTGCCTTCTTCAGTGCGGCCTCTCTCCTACTTTACAGTTTAACATAGAGGATTCAAAGGAAAATTATTAAAAAACGGAAACAGAAATCCTTTTAAGTTTTACCATGGAAAAAAATAAAGGAAAAAGCTGTGCACTGGAAGCCCCAGTTTGGTGGTCTATGTTTCAAAAGTGACACAAAACCATATTTATGTTACCTAACAAATAGCAAGCTGAATTCTGTATACAATGGGCACAGTTATACTTAGTTAAGAAAGATTGGGTGGGTAATCACAAATAATCCTGGAAGACATGGACAACCTGTGGCTGAAGCACGTTTTCGTGTCTCTCCACTTCTGCTTCTTTTTAGCAGTGGACGTCCTTCAGCATCTCTCTCCACCCATCGGACATTACATTTACTGCCTTTAGCAGATGGTGCTTTGCCCTTCGCTTCCTTTGCCTTGCATGACAGAAAGTGAGCATTGTATGATAACACTGAAATGCAGCCAACTCTTGAGCAGTTCATTCAAATTTTGCACTCTAATTCCCACTCTTTAGTATTATTACCAATACTGGAAGATCACTGTCTCAAAAATAAATACTCACTTTGGTTTGGTTTTGAGTCTGCAATGAAAATAGCATCATCTGCTCTCCCTCTGTCTTGCTGAGCAGCCATTTCAAAGATACTATACTGGAAAGGAAGATAAAAACATGGTCAGACAAAAAGAATTGAGGACAGAGTATAGGATATATAAAACTACATTTTTAAAAATGTTTTGGACCGTGAGAGATAGAGTAAGGTGAAAGAAAAATAAAGAATAGAGTAACAATACTTACTTGAAGACAGTGAAGCTTTACAAGAAAGAAATTGAAAGAGAGAGAGAGAGAGAGAGAGAGAGAGAGAGAGAGAGAGGCAGTAAGAGGACTGGAGTATAGGAGTGGCTCTTAAAAGAGCCGTTGGTTTTCTTATGAAGAGATACAGGTGGCGGTAACAGGGAAGGATGGTGGGTAAAAACAGGAGCTGTTGGACAAAGGAAAACAAAAACATGGTTAATTCTCTTGCAGCAAGGCTTCCTGGATTTGTATGGTTACCGTAGTAAAACCATTGTTAATTGTTTTAAAGACTGCCACTGTTGTACCCCAATAGGTAAAACTTTTGCACGTTTCATTCTGACAGATTTATTAAAAACAATTACAGAACATAACACAATCCATTTGAACTTTAACGATCAATCAAAATAAATTGAATTGCACAAACTAGCAAAATTATAGTAAATGTTACATGTTACATGCTAGTTTTCAAAAGTTTGGGGTTGGTAAGATGTTTAATGTTGGAAGAAGTCTAATCTGCTTACCAAGGCTGCATTTATTTGATCAAAAATACAGTAAATCTTTGTAAAAACAAATATTGTGAAATACTATTGCAATTTAAAACAATATGTTAAAATGTAATTTATTCCTGTGATCAAAGCTGAGTTTTCAGCATCATAATTATTAGGACAGCATTTACATGAAATATATATATTTGTGTAACAATGTAAAAGCCTTTACTGTCACGTTTAATCAATTTAATGCATACTTTCTGAATAAAATAAATTCGTGCTAAATAAATAAAATTACTGGTTTAAAAAAAAAAAAACCTTAGGATCGACATGTTTTATGTATGGATAGATCCTTTAGAATAGATAAGTTAGGCCTACAACATCAGTATCGATATTTCAGGATCGAAATCCGCGCATATCATCATCAACAAGCAGCGGGTTTATCTAAAGTTACTTCCCATCGCCCATAACAACTTCTTATAAACGTAATATAACCTAATATGCAGTCACTGCAGCTTTCTGTGATTAATTAAGTAGCCAATTAATATCAATTTCTATTAACGTTATTGACCACGGTAACGTTAACAGCACCATAGATTAAAAAGCTCCACAGTCCACACACACACAATACGTTAGGCTACAGCAACGTTAGATTTTCTTAAATTACAGAACCATAATAAAAAATATGGCTTTGACCGACCGGAACGACGCGGGAAATTTGGATGCAATATATCGCTTCTCTCTTTGGTCCGTGGGGAGTTGTTGGCATTGAGGAAATTATCGCCCCCTGCTGGTACTCACCCTTCATTCATGCGTGTCATTTTCACGCCTTGAGGAGGCAAAGCGTGACATTACCCGCGTTTCCATTACCCTTCAAATTGCACAAATTGAAATTGCAAATTGAAAATACGCACAATGGAAACACGTCAATTTCGCAAAAACTCCCGTTTATCGCAAAAAAGTTTTTACGCTCGCATGAGGTGGTTTTTCAGGCAATTCGAAAAGGAATATTTCGCAAAACTGCAATAGAAACAGTTTTTGCGCATTTACAGTCACCTGACCTGACTTAGAAGACGCGGTGTGTTTGAGGTCCATGTATAGCTACACAAATAATAATAATTTTATATTATTTTATTATAACATTTAATAGGCTATATTTAGAAGACGCTTTTATGCAAAAAAGGAAGCTGAGTGTGGAGCGCGCACTGCATGACACGGAGGCGCGAGCACGAACACTTGCATTTTCCTATCAACAGTGGAAACAACTTAAAATACTCTATCATTTCTGGTCATACAGAAAATAATAATACATTATTCTCAACTACTTTTATTTGTGTAAACTCACAATAACAAGAAAACGTTGTGCTTTTGTAAAATAAAAGAAAACAATCAGACGCACTTTCATGATCTCCGTAAACTGGAGCGCGAGAACTGAAACAAAATGTAGGCTAAAGCTTGAAATGTCCACTTTAAAACGAACAAATTCGAATCGAAGGCTAATACCTTCTGATTATGTAATCCGTCTGCTTAACAGCGGAGATGGAGATGTGATTTTAGCCAAAACAATAGTTTATTAATAATATTAATGGCTCTTCTCATTCAGCACTGCGGGAAAAACATCAATTCCAGGTTCTAATTTGGCCTAAGAAAACCAGTAAAATCAACATGTTTTCCATATTAATTTGTGAATATTTTAAATGTTTAATAAAGGGGCAAAAAGTCATAAACTGAAAAAAAAATCAGAAAATTCGTCGATATTTACTTTTTTGCGCAGCAGTTGGTCTAGCCCGTTCAAATTAAAATTTTTGTGACACAAAAGTAGCCTACATGGATCGTTTGGACAGAACACGAGACAGAGTTCTTTATTAAATTAATAAAAGAAACAATAATTAGCCTATAGGAATCCTGGATTCTAAATCTCAAATAAATGCCACAATCAAAGATCGGAGCAGAAATGAGAGCGAAACACCCAGAAACTGCTTAGGCTTTATGTGTCGTTCGCAGTATAAGGGTCTTTCCTGCCATTAATGCTTGGATAACACGCCATGTCTCCTTCGACTGATAATAATAATGTCTAATGCGGTGGCTGTGATATTATATAAACCAGTGGTTCCCAAACCTGTCCTGGAGTACCCCCAACACTGCACGTTTTCTTTGTCTCCCTAATCAAACACACCTGATTCAACTCATCAGCTCATTAACCCATGTGATAATGAGCTGATGAGTTGAAACAGGTGTGTTTGATTAGGGAGACAAAGAAAACGTGCAGTGTTGGGGGTACTCCAGGACAGGTTTGGGAACCACTGATATAAACCAACGTCCATTGCCGTGATTTTTGGAATGACTTATCGCGAGAGAAAAAAGGACGTGTTAGTCGCATAACATCGGTTAATGGAAACACCGTCATTTCGCAATAGTTTTTTATCGATATTTAGATAATAGCGCAAAACATTTGCGCAAATCTGTAGCCTAATGGAAACGCGGCCGACACGCATCCGCTAGTGGACCAGCGTGTGTATTACACGCTTTAGCGTGATACCGGTGAACTTGAGAAAATACATAATTTATCATAACTGAAAAGAGTATTGGACTTATGACGGGGCCCTGGGGTGTACCATTTTCTACCATATATCTCCCAGATAAAACTTTCCCAATTCTGACTTGAATAAATCTATCAAATACAAAATCTTTAATCCAATTATAAATTCTACCTGTTATTCCTATCATGTCAAGTTTGATCATTAACCCCTCTTTCCAAACCATGTCATATGCCTCTTCGACATCAAAGAAGACTGCAATCACTGACTCCTTATTAACCTGAGCTTTCTTAACATCTGTTTCCAAACATATAATGGGGTCCATAGTTCCTCTTCCTCTCCTGAAACCACTCTGATGAGGAGATATAATTCCTCTACTTTCCAAATAAAATGCTATTCTCTCTTTCCTATATGTGAGGTCAATGCTATTGGCTGATAATTCTCTGGATTTGACGGGTCCTTTCCTAGGTTTCCTAATAGGAATAATCACTGACTCTTTCCATCCAATAGGCATCTTTCAAGAGCAAGCGGTTTGTGAATCCTGCATTGAACTTTGGGATTTGAGAAGCAGTCTTCAGTTAAATAAAGGGAACACAGCAAAAGTTTAGGATTATACTGCTGTGATATCTTGGTAAAGATTAACTTTAACCACTGATTCTTCACATGCTCGTCCTTGGGCAGTGAAAAAAAAACTGGCTTCACCTTCACATTAT
Source organism: Abramis brama (assembly GCA_022829085.1). Classification (NCBI taxonomy): domain Eukaryota; kingdom Metazoa; phylum Chordata; class Actinopteri; order Cypriniformes; family Leuciscidae; genus Abramis; species Abramis brama. The sequence continues at coordinate 61,371,079 of CM040766.1, read as the reverse complement.
AGAGCACAGCGCCGTCTTCTCGGCATGATGCTATCCAGTATCCACAGGAATCAGCTGTAGTGTTTGAGGTTCAAGTTTTCCCTGGTGTTTGTCATAGACTGTAAAAAAAGATGGATGACGGCCCTTCGCTCTCTTCCATTGGTGAGAACTGAAGCCGCCAGTGTCCTGATATGGCGCTGATATCTTGGGGCTTGAGTCTGCGCAGTAGCGATCTCGGGACCAGGCCTGGGGTGCTTCTCAATATCCCTCCTCGTCTCCTCGCTCCTCCGTCCTCCATCCTATGACCTGGAAACCGATCGAGCTCAGCCATCTTAAAGGACATCTCAATTCTCTAATTGCACCATATTAGTATGATTTTTTTAAATAACCAAACTTCAACAACATACTGTAAGGGCAGATCCTTGGAGCGCTGCTGATGACGCAGTGAAGTGACGCTCGAGTGATCAAGTATTCCAGTGTATAAAAAAAGCTTTCATTCGATTCCTCCGTCCTCCTTTTCTTTCCTTGCGTCCTTCCCTCGTATCCTACAGGGGGTGGAGCTGAAGACACAAGGAAAGGAAACGAGGATGCACAAATAAGAATTGAGAAGCACATCTGGGGTCTCATTTCTAAAACTGTGCGTAGGAACCAAAGTGTACGTGCGCCCGAAAGCTAAAAATGGCGTATGCCCAAAAATATTCAGACTAATAAAACCGTTCGTACGCCAGAACCTGCGCAGAATTCACTTTATAAATCCCAATCAGCGGAAGATTGTGCGCACATACGTCTCCACCCCGAAATAACCATATATGGAGCTTACAACGTCTAGTTTTACTATATGCAGATCCTCATCTGCATATCATTTGCATATGATTATTCATCCACGTGATCACGTTTAACGGTACAAGACACATTACATTAACAAAAATCAAGTAGTTGCCTATCCTTGCCTTGTTTTTGAATGCATAAATCAAATAGTGTAAAATACATTTAAGAGAAAGTTTTTCTCAATCTTTTCCACTGGCCAGATTGTATTTTTAATTGATTTATATTTTTAATGAAAACACATAGGCCTTGGGCATTAATTGCACGAAGCTATTTTCTCAGACAATCTGGTATTATCATGATAAGCAATTATCTCTGTGGTTAAAACATTAAAACGCAGCAAAAAAATTCTATTGATTGAATATAAAAAATGTTGTAACTTCTCAGTAATGATTTCATGTTTAAGTGTTTAACTCCATTAATTTGAATGGCATATTTAATCTAAATGTTTATATCAGAAGTATAACATAGTTTAAATTATTTTATTTATTTAAACTGTTATTTACGTCAGTTTCACTAAACGGCCCAAAGCGCTCGCTGGCGCGGACATTTAAGAAGGAATGGTTATTTGCTTCAAGTGACAGGCTTGGTCAGTGAAATTATATTTGTATTATCTTTCTGTATATGTTTAATTTTCTTTAGATTTTCAGTCTAAAAGTGACCAAAAAGACATTTAACTCCAGCTGACCATTGGTGTCGCCAAACTGCTCCATCTCTAAAACGTTCGTACGCATGGGTCAGAGTTTGGCTTCACGCTTTGGCTTCACTTTTCAGGGCTTGTGCGGCACGCTTGGTGTCTGCGCATGCAGTAAGTGAGCAGGCAATATAATGTTTAGTCTTGACGTCACAACGAAGCGGCTTATGACTCGTTTGAAAGACGATTCATTTAATTGTCTCAGTAAACTCTTACTTTTGAAAGACAATAACTTTATATACGGTGCACTTTCAGATTTAAAACTTTGCAGGATGTTTTCATTCATGTTACACACTACAAGAAAATCCATAATAGGGGCCCTTTAATATAATAAAGTTTGTAGTCACCATGATGGAGATCAGTATTTGCTTTAGTTGGTCTCTTGACCCTTGACTTTATAACATTAGTTTCTTTCTGATTGCTGTAATTGTGAATTTATAAAACACATTTGTTATGACAAGAAAAAGTCAAGAGGAAGTTGATCAGGTGTTTTTTGGCTGTTGTGACGATGACATCATCATTCTGGACATGTATGATACTCTGATCTCATACTGTGTATAAGATTTGAATGTATGACTAAATAGTTATTATATATCTGAGAATCTACAACATTAATCCAGCAATGTTTCTATAATCAGTTATTCTGATGGATGTTAAAATCACATAATGCATAAAGACATATTTAACTCCTGCTTGATTCAGACACACACAGACATCAACAATCAGCATATGAATCTCAAAAATGGGACAATCAAAAGTCTCATGTAGCAATGCATGCTGGGTTCCAGGATAGTATAACACTCCCAGCATGCACTGCAGTATGAATAAATATATAAATAAATTATTGCCACCATTGTTGAGAGATGTGCTGATTTTTGATATCTCTGTGTTTCTACAAGACAGTGTAGCTCTGTGTCTATGGATGTGTGGGATGCGTTAAAAATATTGTCACTATAATCGATTGCTGTAGTTTTACAGTGGTGTTGAAGTAACACTTTTGATACAGTATTAAATTCTGAATGTGCTTAATAAGTAGATGGTAGAATAAGTAGGTGGTTGGGCATGAAAACATAATGTCTGCCTCCAGGATGAATAATGCCACTGTTGCATTTCTCAGTACTGTTAAAAAGGCGAACGAACTAGTTGAGACAGGGATAGTTATTGATGATCTTTTTAACCCTGTACTTCCGCTTTCTACACCATCAAAGAAAGTTACGTTATCCAATGTACCACCGTTTTTAAGTGATGAGATATTAGCTAAAGCTTTGTCTCGTTATGGCAAACTGGTCTCTCCCATTAAAAAGATCCCTATCGGTAGTGGATCGCCTTTACTAAAACATGTCGTTTCGTCTACATGAGTATGAATGATGATGCTGATTTAGATCTGTCTTTGCACTTTCGGGCTGATGAGTATGATTACATTATTTACGTAACAACTGACAACAAAGGGATAATGCGTGCATGTCTTTTCAGCGCTCCAGTGAAGTTCACTTCATTTATTGGAATTTAGTTTCAATATTTCTTTTAAGCTTTACGCTTAATCTGACTCCAATTTCAAATGATAATCAAATTTAGATTGTGTTTCTTATTAGAAAATAATCATAAATATTGATTATGAAGTAATTTAGATCTTTGATTATTCTGGGTATCCCATATTTTCAATTATTAATTCATTATGGACCCGATGCCGCACAGAGTCACATGCCCCGGGTTACGTGAATCTCACGGACACAGCTTCGCCAGTCTGATCTTGGTCAGAGGGTGCAGGGTTTGCTAATACCTCTTAAGTCGGTTGCCTAATGATCACTCATACAAAAAAGTGTAGTTTATTTAGCCACTTCTGTACAACTTGCCAAGTCAGTGATAGACAGAAATCAAAAGGTCTTCAGATGATGTGCCTTCTGCTCCGTTCATATGCGCCTTTAGTTTGACCTATCCTGGACACAGAGCTGCAGTAGCGCCAGCCTCCTCATAATCTACTAAAATAATGATTTCAGAAAACTTCAGAATAAATCCAGATGTAACATTTATTTGTCAGGTAAAAATGTATCATGCCAATTACACAAGTAAATGATTAAAAGCAAATTCAGAAATAATAAATACATTACATAATTTACTCAAAGATGACTCTAAAAGTAAGCAATGCATTCCTGACAGAGACACACAGTGGTGTGTGAGCGTTTTCCAATGGGAAAACACTGAAAAAGCACTGAATGGGGGATGTTCCTGGTTACAGGGTCCCGAAGACTGCTCTGTCGCCTATCCTTAAATACCCAGACCAAAACAAAAGGGTTATACAAATATTGTTTAGAGTTTGTTTTGGGTCAATTCATGTACCCCAGCATGTACACCTGGTTTCAGGGGAGAGGGGAGTATTATCAGATATCTTGAAGAGACATCACCCAAAGAGAAGCACAGGATTCTCCGAAGGTTTCAATCTTTCTCATAATACCAATGACCGCAATGAAATTAAGACCATTTTACCAATCGCATCGAGACATTTAAAATGATACATAACATGAAAAGGAAAAACAATAGATTCACAAGATACATCATATGTGATATATAGACAATCTCAGTGAACTTTTAGTGACTTGAGGAGGGAGAGGGGGGATGCATATAAACAAAGAGATAAGTTTGGACAAGACAATGTCTTGTGCTCTCGATCTTCTGTCCAGGGTGTGTTTTATTGCAGGGTGAGTTTTGTCTTAGCAGGAAAATCAGTTCTTACAACATTGAAACACCAACTCAAAGCTGGAAACACACATTTTGCTTCACACAGTTGCCTGCGAATCAATTTTCTTGGCAATCTCTTCTATACTGCTACAGCCTACAAGTTCAAGGCATACAATATCATTTAAAGGTTTCGTTTCTTAAAAGGAAAAGCAGCATTTGTGTAAGAGGGAAGACATCATCACACACACCGTCATCGGGTCATAGCCTCAGTCGAGGTCTCCAGGGTCTTCAATTTCGCTCCATCACCTCGACCCTTCGGCACCACTGTGGGCTCTTTCTCCAGCGCCAGCGCCTCCGGCCGTCCCCACAGTGGAGTCAGGACATGTACCACCATGATCACAGTTCTGGCTGTGGCCTGGACACATCTGACCCTTCAGTTCTGCCTCCTCCTGGTCAGCCGTCCCCCTCCCGAACCTCCTCCTGTATCCTCTTCCGGGTTCTCCTACCCTTCGCCAGCCCTTCACCATCCCTTCGCATCTCCTCATCCTCCTCGCCCCTTCTGGGAGGGAGCGTCACGCCACTAACACTCTGTTTTCATTCGCACCGTTTCTCCCTGCCTTGTTTGTTTTCATAGTCACAGATTTAAAGCGTTAGTTCACCCAAAAATTAAATTATACTCAAAAATGAAAATTCTAAATTTACCTTCATCAGCTTCGGCCTTTCAAATGTCAAAGCTTTACAATCATTTTCTGTTCATCTATTATTTTGCAATTTACACAAATCAAACAAAACTAATATTAACATTCAGACATCAAAGAGCAATAAGAATATCGAGTTCTTCACAGACAACTAGTCAAAACAGTGATTGTCCTCTTTCTCCTCCAGCAACACTTGCATTAGATTTTCCTTCTGCTAAACTAGATCTGTGTGTGTTTCCAGTAGAGAGACAAACATCAGCTGAGTGTTTCATTCATTTCAGCTTTATTCACACCTGAGGTCTGACGACACCAGATATGAGACCGAGAGCAGAACTCACACTTTACTCCAGTCAACATCTGCTTCATTTCTCCACACAAATCACTCTCATCTTCACTGTTATTGCACAGGGGAAAACAGCGCATTATTAACAACACACACTGATCTTGTAATGGGGCATGTTGACACACTAATCTGGGGAAATGAGAAACTCTTTCCATTGAAAACAACAACAACCGTTCATTTGATGAACTTTGTACATGTGAAATAAAGCTAATAATGGACATTTTGAATCGTAGTGATTGAACCAGTCAGTGTCTGTCAGTGTTACTCTGAAATCAGAATCAAGGACTGGAACTAACCTTTATTAATATAGATATAATATATACTTGAATACTTTTACAATGTATTTTGATTTAAAACGCTTGTATGGCAAATGCCGCTTTAATGGTCATTTCAACACAATAAATGAGAGAGAGAGAGAGAGAGAGAGAGAGAGAGAGAGAGAGAGAGAGAGAGAGAGATTCATCATATATTCATGTTGTTTCAATCCTGATGTAATAATGACTGTCGGAAAAAATAAACAATGAGCATTTATTTAATATTTTTAACATAATTCAGATGTAGTCTCACATATAAAGGTGTTTAAGGACAATATGTACTATATTCTTTTTACGTAAACCACATTACAGTTTTTAAACTTGTGGAAAATAATATAAAAGTTTTCTAAATCTATATGAAACAAACACGAATACTGCGTACATTTATAAACACTTGATTCATGTTTTGTTTTTACATGTTTTTGTTGGTAACACTATTTTACAGTGTCATTGTTACACGTTACATGTATTTACTATAGTAATAACTATAAATGAACCCTAACCCTATAGTACGTACATGTACTTAATATTACTCAGTACTTAAATATATAATTACACATTAAAATAAAGTGTTTTTTACTTTGACTTTGATTATTTGTCCCAGACTCATTTACTTTCCTGTTCAACAGTTCTTCTGTATTAGATTCAGTCC
>CM040766.1:61237398-61362398 GCA_022829085.1 Abramis brama | reverse complement strand
AAATTCAAATTCAAATGAGCTTTATTGGCATGACTTGTATAGTATTGCCAAAGCATTGGCCATTACATAAATGGACATTACATACACAGATAATCAATAAATTCAATAAATCAATCAGTAAACAAATGCATGAATACATTTATCAAAAAAAAAAAAAAAAAAAAAAAAAAACACCTTTGTACATTAGTACCAACATTCAGACGAGATAAGGATGATTCTGACTTTACTTTTGTCCACTGGCTGACTCTCATAGTTTGTGGCTGTCACATATTTTGCTGCTGTTGTGATTGAGCTGGAGTCCTCACCCAAAATATGATTTAATTTTTCTGAATTTGGTAGTGCCATAAAATTTGGTTCTAGTTGTTGGAATCTAGTGAAATAGTCTGATCTAATGCTGTGATAGTGATCACAGTGTATCAGGAAGTGTTCTTCTGTCTCCACCTCTCCCTGAGAGCACAGTGAACACAGTCTCTGCTCACACACACACACACACACACACACACACCTCTCTCTGAGAGCACAGTGAACACAGTCTCTGCTCTCTCGGCTGCCATCTCTGCCTGTGCCGGCCTCTCTCTACAGCCAGACTGTGGTCACTCACACACACACACACACACACACACACACACACACACACACACACACACACACACACACACCTGGACAGTTTAGAGCACTGACACACACACACACACACACACAAACCTGGACAGTTTAGAGCACTGATCTATGTAATGACTGGATCGCTCATGACGTTGAAAACTGCCAGCACGCAGTGAAGCACACAAGTGTAAAATGATGTAGAAACACTTCAGAGCAGCATTAAATCACAATTAAGTGTCCAATAGCGTCACCATTTGACAGCTTCAAACCGAGCTTATACTCACGCAATACTCAGGTATCCTTGCTCGATGAAGAACGAGACAACACCATGAGCCCAACGGGCGGTTGAGATTTAAAAGTCTGATTTTCGCGCTTCAGGGCAGTGACGAGTACATATGTAGTCCAGTGGTTGTCAAGACACCGTTGGCACAACCTTAAGCAATGGCCCTGAACGGTGGTTTAATGTCAACATTGTGACAACGCTGTAACAACCTTCACCACACAACGTATTTATAGCAACCTTTTGGCCATGTTGTTAAAACGTTGTTAGAAGGTCGGGTTCGTTGTGCCAACGTTCTGTGTTTGCTGGGTCGTTACTTACATTAACTCATACAATTTGTATTATGCATTTCCTGAACATGTACTTGCTAACTAATCAAACACTTTATTTGAACAAACTACTAATCTATAAAACACAATCGGTCTTCCGACCTTTAACTATCGTGTTAATTGATGTTGATATGCGCGAGGGAGAGAGATACAGCGCTCGTGTCTGAAGATGGTGAGAGTGCGCGCGCGGCCGGGTCTCTCTCTCTCTCTCTCTCTCTCTCTCTCTCTCTCTCTCTCTCTACTGATCTAAATAATTCGTTGTTACGGCGACTTATTTGTTCCCTCGTTTTAATAAATCGTGGACTCGTTGAACTAACAATTCCCTCCCTCACTTTGATTTAACGAATTACAACGTGGCCACAATATAGTAAAACGAGGGAACAAATTAGTATAACGTGCTGAGGTATTATTAATTCGTGGCCACGAAACACTATTCAGACACATTCACAAAAATATAGGTCTTTAGCATTTACTACTTAATTAATAGTATTGTAGCAGGGTGAAGTGTACCCGTGTTGATGATTGGCCAGTGTCATGTGAAAACATTGAACCTATCAGCAGTCTGGTGTCATGGTATAAAATGGGGAGGTTTTTGTCACTTGGGATGCGTTGTCCCCCGTACAGCCCCTTTACGGAAGTCGCCATTTATGAATGGGAGAGTAGCTGAAGTGCCGGCTCTGTGCTGCCATGCACAGGCTGCCCCGGGCTTTGAGTTCATTGACGAGCAACCGGTGGCATGTTGAGGCCAGCGAATACGCATAGCGCTGAGAACATTTCCGATTGACTGAAAGGAGCAAGGGTTTACCTCTATATTGCGGGACGAGATGCGCGTCTGTTGATGTAACGCACTGCCGTCTTGCCTGGGCTTATTTTGGTCGTCTTTTTGTTGGAGCGAACTTGAACTTGCATAACAGCGAGCCGGTGTTACGGATCAACTGGGGATCATATTAACTGGGGGAACGCGCGTGCACGCAGATAGTTTTACCTGGATTTCCAGACGAATTTCAAAGAAGTTTAACATACTTTAGTGTCAAGCTCAGAAACCACGCCTATGTTAACATGGGGCATTCGGATTCATTGGATGAACAGACTTGTCCGCGCACTTCAGAAGACGTGTAAGAATCTTCTTCTCAACATTAGTGTATCATATTTTCTGTAGTGTGTTGTCATGAGTTCTAATCACAAATAACAACAGATGTAGATTAAATTAAAGTAGCTAGACTACCTAAAAGAAACATAAATTGCAAAGTCATTTACATTTTTTTCCAGTTGCATTTATTGATCTGCATATAGCCTAATTTTATAATGGATTATTATTTTTTATATAAAAACACTTATCAGCTTATTTTACTCTGCTGATTATATTAAGATCTCTTTTCTTAACCAGCTCTGACGCCTCCGTATCCTTTTCCCTGGACATAAAGCAGCTGCTTATAGGGTCATGAAGTTAATTATCTCATGAACTTGTAACATTTTCAACAGATTTATAAAATAAAAACTAATTTTGACTCTTCTTCTTTCAGAACAATTCTATATAGCAAATATAGTAATATTGAATTGTACATTGTGTCGAGTTTTCCTGTAGCTCAAACAGTAGAGCGTTGGTGCTTGCAACGTCAAGTCCATGGTTCGATTCCCAGGGAAAGCAAGAACTGATAAGAATGTAAATGTGTAGCTTGAAATGCAATGTAAGTCGCTTTGGATAAAAGCGTCTGCCACATGTGTACATGTACATTATGCTCAGTAGGAGCATGAACTTGAATGTTGTGTATCTAATGTCTTGTATTGGACATGTAGAGAACACTTTGTCTTTAGTGATTAAAGTCATGTGAAAAACACTGAGAGGCAACCACAAATTGTATTACTGAAATAAGCCAAACATATGATATAGTGATACTGAATTATTACAAATATATACTGATATTCTCTATGGCTAATATTCTCATAGGCCTACATCACTAACCTCTTAATCATTTGTCACCTCACACGATTAGCATGACCTAGCTCTCTAAAACAATAGGAAATGCTTTATTGTTTACTTTTTTGCTGACCTCTTTAACAAAAGAAATATGACACAATCTTTTTATGTAATATACATTTAAATTATGCCAGTTCTCTTCATTTGACTGGTACCATGAATCTCATTAACATATTCTCTTTACTTGTTATTCATCACATCATGTGCTTTCATTATTGTTGTCTGCTAACCGTTAGGAACAGATTAAAAGGTCAATAAATTAAGTGTCGTTGTTAGGCCATATACTGCCACAGCAAATGGACGCAATTAAAGTTAGACAGATCAAAAACTTTGCAGGATAACCAACATCCCGATCGCTGCTCAAGAAAGGAGCGTGATTATATAAAGAAGGAGATGTGAACATTTCACAATGAAGGGTGATGGTGTGTTAAATTGTTCTTAAAAAGATAATACAACTGTGACATTTATTTACTAATATAACATGATTATATTAGATGGAGAGCAGCATAGGTATGAAGGCCAAACTGGCCAATGGGTAAGAAAAATGTATACATATACACTGCAAAACAAGTAACTGTTCTTCATTAACATGTGACTTATTCTATAGTTTGTTCTTCCTTAGATTGAATGTTCAGGATGTTGAAGGTGGGACTGTGTGGTCAGATCTCCCACTGTTGGCAAATACGTCTGTCCTGCATGCACGCACATTTGCCTATTTTTTTCCTTTTTTTTTTTCTTCCTTTTGTTATTGTTGCTTTCATACCTGTTAGCTAATAAATATGTTTGTTGAACATTCCTCTGAATAAATGCTGTGGGTAATTCACTGGATCCATAAGCTATGGCTTCTCAATTTTCAACACTCTTTAGGAACATTTATGGAGTGTAGCCTACTGTATGCTTTATGCTTTAACTCATTCCTTAGTAACATTAAAATAAATAAATACATGCTTGACATCCCTTTTACCACAGCAGTATTGCTGCTCAATTTAAATTACGCCACAAATTGGCATCATAACAATAATCTGCGAATACACACGCACTGCAAAGACACAATGTCAATAGCATAATTTATTTAATCTACTTACAGTTGTTGTCAGATATTCAATTCCATTGAAACGAATGTAACAAAATAATGTGGCCGTGGTCTGTGTCGTGAAATTAAAACACATTAAAACTTCCCTTAAATGCGTCTGAAACATTCAGCGGAGCAGCGACAGAGTAAACAACAGTGTCCTAATATGATACAAACATTTACCAATAACGTGGAAAGCTTTTAAATCTGCTCAGTGAAAGATTCGCTGTGACGATTCTGTCACCGGCGTTCAACATCTGCTGGAAATCCAGGTAAAACTATCTGCGTCCCCAGTTAACATGATCCCCAGTTGATCCGTAACACCGGGACGATTGCTCGCGCAGTGTGAGAACTAAAGTGGAAGCGTGGCTGTTTTCTCGCTGTCTTGCTCTGCTCTTGGAGTGTGCGGCCGACCGTGGCATGTTTGTTTCATTTTGATTTGTCTCTTGGTTTGCTCCGAATTGTAATTGAGATTTTTCTTTATTTTGTCTAGTGCTCATTTTTGCGTATTTTGTATGTAATATAAGTTTATTTTTCTTTTGTTTAAGTTTATTTTGAGTTCCAAAACGAGAGTGAAATTGTTTTTGAAATTGAATTGTTTTTTTTTGTGTATTCTTATTATTTTTTATGTTTGTGAACTGACTTGGGGCTGGCTTTTACCAGTTAGTTAATGTTTATTGTTTGTCTTTTCTTTTCCCTCGTAAACAGCGTGACGAAGAAAGTGTATAGAGGAGGGGTTTAGCCGCTGTTTAACGGGGTTCACATTGAGTGTTGTGCTTATTGACTTCACCAGAGTGGGTGTGTGTGGATATTAAGTGTGTTGTGTGAATTGAGGGTCACAGCAGGCCATCTCCCTCCTAATTAAGCTTTCTCGTGTATTTGTTTTTTTTGTATTTATTATTTCTTTATTTTGAAGTTTTGTAAAGTGGTGTTTGTTTTCCTTTTCTTTTTGACATGTGAATATTGAGCCCTTGATGTTAATGTATTGATGGTTTTAAATTGTGTATTTGAATAAAGCTGCTTCATCTTTAGTACTCCCTGGCCTATGTCTCTCTGCTCACTGTTTATGACGTCATGAGTTATCCGGTCACTCTATATAGAGCAGTGTTTCTCAAACTTTTTCTGGCAATGTTTGTTATTCTGCCCTGACATAAAATGACTAAATAAATAAATAAAGTAACAGTAACTGGTGTTTCTAATAGCGCTGCCGAGGGAGTGACAGTAAATTTGACGTTTCTCTATTCTGGCTGCCTTAATACATTTCTCTATTTTTATTTTATATTGAAAAAATCGTGGAATTCAATAGTGGATTTGTTCTTTCACTATTAGATAAAATGGTAAATTAATCTGCTCTGGCCTCCCATGCCACTAAGTGTACCCTGATATTATTCCAATCAAGGAAATGTAAAAAGGCTTGTCAGAGTTATGTGCTATTGGACAGCCCCAAACAAGGTTTGAATAAATAAATAAATGCAATATCTGGCTGTATGTTGTTAAAGTCACGCTCCGGATGTTCGGGGTCTTTTTTGACCCCATATAGGATCCATAATGCCTCACTAGACCATAAAACCGATATCCTGTCATGAAAATCACAGAAATTATGATGCAACACTATACTACAAGCACAATGTTAAATGTGCACAGACAAACACACACACACACACACACACACACACCACCACCATCCCCCCAACATCTGCAATAGTGAGCATCTGCTGGACATTGTACACAAGGAAAGCTTCTCCACAGTTCTCTGCACTGTAGCACAAAGAATCTCAAGAGATCTCTCGCATGTCACCAGTGTTTCCTTGCTAGACTTGGTTGGACCAGAATGCACATTGCTGTGGAGAAACAGTTGTCGTACTGCTCTTGTTTAACTTAAAAAAAAAAAAAAAAAAAAAAAAAGCATTTTTAATAATGCAAATATATAATTGTTTTGTTTACTTCTCATCTATACATTAATGCTGTGTTTTGGGAGATCTGAAGTAATTTTGTAGCCTACCTATTTACTGCAAAACTCCTCAGCTACACCATTAGCATGCATATGAAATATTACATTTTTAAGAAAAGAAAAACCACATTCATTAATAATGATCAAAATTAAATATGAGTTGTTTCTGGATATTGATCTATTTGTTAGATGCATAATTCTGCCATCTGGTGTTGTTCATTAGGCCTATGTCGCCTTGTTGAGGTAAATTGTAGTTTTCCTTGCTTTACCCCGGTCTTAAAGTAAAAAAGATGACTGTGAAAAATAGTAGAATTAAATTAAATACATTTATGGTGAGATTACTACAATTTATTTAATTAAATGCATTTATGGTGAAATTACTACATTTTCATGACAATCTGTGTTCATTTTGACCACGAAATATGCGCTGTCACTTTAATTCAGCGCGTGCAGCACAGCAGAAATAGACTCGGTGCGGAAACGATCTCTGCACTGCTGTGCACCGCAACTGGAATGGATAAACGGACCGCAACCGCGTGCAGTGTGAAAGCTCTGACCTGTTAACATGGGTACTGAAAAAAATACGCACCACATACGCACTGCAAACGGAGTAGGCCTATGTGTGAAACGGGCGCAATAAGACAAAAGCTCCATCTGTTTTCCTGAAGCCAAAATACATCCACACCCATGACTTGACGCCGACTGGAGTGTGTAACATTTCAATGTCATTGCCAGCTCGCTCTGACGGATCCATGTCAGACTCAAGAATGTGTGTGAACATAGACTGTGAAACGTAAGTAACGCGTGTGAAGCGGTGTGAAGAAGACAATAATGAGGTTAGCGCCACCCGCAGCTTAGTAGGTTGTACGCATATGTCGGAGCAGATGCTGAAAATAGACAGGCGGCAAAATAAACACATTAATCGATACTCTCGCGGACACATCGATGCATCGAATCGTCGGCTTCTTTTTGTTTTTGAAGTGTCTTCTTATTGCAATAATGCCACATACATTTGCCACTAAAAGAAAATACTTGATAGCAATTACATATTTATTTCAATAACCCAAATGATTAATGATTAACTTTAATTTTTAATGATAATACAAGAGTCCTAAACCACATACAGGGACAAAAGCATGACAGACTCGAGCAATGACGCCTTTGACGTGCGATTTCGAGAACACTATAGGGAACGAGCACGTTCTTTTTGCCTGTTTGGACACTTCACACACGTTTGCACTGCCTGTTTGGTTTACCTGTTTACACGTTCATAACGTGCGTTTTGTCCTACTCAAAACACGTTTTCGACACCCATTTTTGTTACGATAAACGCGTGTCAAAAACGTTTTTTGGTGACCCCAAAGCGCACGTTAAGAACGCGTGATTTTGCCATAAAAGCTGTCGAAACGCACGCTTTGACGTGTCGGTGTGCAATCAGACGCCTGACCAGGCGTTTATGAATACTTTGGCTTGCCATAGTGAACGGCTCGAGCACGCTCGTAACTGTGCACTCAGACAAAGACGAGACAAAACCGAGATTGTCAGAGCTCTGTCACAAAACCAATAATTGAACTAGACAGAAGTGACAGAACCCTGACACTTTGTTGTTTATGATGGGATAATTCTCGAGTTTCAGCCAGAGAAAGCGCGCACTTCGGTTCAGCGATGACTAATCTGAACGCCACTGATTGGCCATCACACTCAAACTCAACAGAAACGTGTGTGATTGGTTATACATGATTAAAAATGCTTTGTCACAGTTTTTAATAAATGTGATAAGTGATACTGTCTGAAGGCAAATGCTTGGATGGGTGAAAAAAAAGAAGAAAAGTCTGAAAATTGCTTTCCAAAACAACAATTGTGGTTGTTCATGTGTTTATGTCTAGGATTGTTGTTGATCTTTAACATTATAGTAATGAACAATATGACATCTTTTGAAATGAAGTGCTGTTATAATAACATTTTCTCTGTACTTTTATGGGGGATTTAATTTTTGTATTTTATTTATTTGTAACTTGATTGTGAAATAAAGTTTTAAATATATATATAAAATAACCTCTCTCACACACGCGCCGTGTCATAAATGGGTTCACAGACGTGTTCGAGAAGGTTATCTGTTTGGGTGATCGGTGTAAGATGGGGGTCTCTTAAAGAGGATGTTGGGAAATGAAGGAGGGAGTTCCAGTACTATGAGTTTGTGAGGTTTCTACAGCTTCTATAGTATCAGTCTATACATTATTTTCTCAACACATTCTCACTAACAACTCGTCTGGATGCTTTGTCAGGACTGCTTGGTGTCACTTTTTAACACACTGGGACCCCTTCAGTGTTCAAAAACTATTAAAAACTCTCAGTCTCTCTCACATACACACCAGCCAGGATGATTCTTACTGATCCACTTACTTGAGTTTGTCCAGTGTGCAGTCTGAATGCTTCATTGCATCAGAGAGCAGCTTCAGTCCTGATTCTTCTGGGTGATTGTAGCTCAGATCCAGCTCTCTCAGGTGTGAAGGGTTTGAACTCAGAGCTGAAGCCAGAGCAGCACAACCTTCCTCTGTCACCATACAGTGAGATAATCTACAACAACAGTAAGTGTTCATGTCAGTGTGCTTCATTTTTAGAGAATATACACTACAATAAACAACACGGCTCTTCAACCCATCAATTATCTTTACAAGGACCTCTGATTGATTACAATTAGTGATGCTGAGATTTCAAAATTGGCCGTGATTACAATGGTCACGTTATTAAACAGTAAGAATTTGGAAGCTATGTTTAAAAAAAAATAAAAAAATAAATTAGTCTTTCAGACTTGTGTGTGACGTTTTTAATTGGTCACGTTTCTCTGACCGGTGCAAAGTGGATCGGGCGGCAGTCGAAGGCGGGGGCCTAGACAACCCGATCCCTGGATGCGGAATCTAGCTCTAGGGACATGGAACGTCACCTCTCTGGCGGGGAAGGAGCCTGAGATTGTGCGTGAGGTTGAGAGATTCCAACTAGAGATAGTTGGGATCACCTCTACGCACGGCTTGGGCTCTGGAACCACACTCCTCGAGAGAGGATGGACTCTTCACCACTCTGGAGTTGCCCATGGTGTGAGGTGGCGGGCTGGTGTGGGTTTGCTTATAGCCCCCCAGCTCAGCCGCCATGTGTTGGAGTTCACCCCGTCGAACGAGAGGGTCGCTTCCCTGCGCCTTCGGGTCGGGGATAGGTCTCTCACTGTCGTTTGTGCCTACGGGCCGAACGGCAGTGCAGAGTACCCGGCCTTCTTGGAGTCTCTGGGAGGGGTGCTGGAAAGTGCTCCGACTGGGGACTCCGTCGTTCTACTGGGGGACTTCAACGCCCACGTGGGCAGCGACAGTGACACCTGGAGGGGCGTGATTGGGAGGAACGGCCCCCCTGATCTGAACCCGAGTGGTGTTCTGTTATTGGACTTCTGTGCTAGTTACAGTTTGTCCATAACGAACACCATGTTCAAGCATAAGGGTGTCCATCAGTGCACATGGCACCAGGACACCCTAGGCCGGAGGTCGATGATCGACTTTGTGGTCGTCTCATCCGACCTCCGGCCGTATGTCTTGGACACTCGGGTGAAGAGAGGGGCGGAGCTGTCAACTGATCACCACCTGGTGGTGAGTTGGATCCGATGGCGGGGGAGGAAGCTGGACAGACTCGGCAGACCCAAACGTACTGTGAGGGTCTGTTGGGAACGTTTGGCCGAATCTCCTGTCAGAGAGATCTTCAACTCCCACCTCCGGCAGAGCTTCGACCAGATCCCGAGGGAGTCTGGAGATATTGAGTCCGAGTGGACCATGTTCTCCACCTCCATTGTCAACGCGGCCACTCGGAGCTGTGGCCGTAAGGTCTCCGGTGCCTGTCGAGGCGGCAATCCCCGAACTCGGTGGTGGACACCGGAAGTAAGGGATGCCGTCAAGCTGAAGGAGACTTATCGGGCCTGGCTGGCTTGTGGGACTCCTGAGGCAGCTGATGGGTACCGACGGGCCAAGCGGACTGCAGCCCGGGTGGTTGTGGAGGCAAAAACTCGGGCCTGGGAGGAGTTCGGTGAGGCCATGGAGAAGGACTATCGGCTGGCCTCGAAGAGATTCTGGCAAACCGTCTGGCGCCTCAGGAAAGGGAAGCAGTGCCCTACCAACGCTGTTTACAGTGGAGGAGGGCAGCTGTTGACCTCGACTGGGGATATCACCGGACGGTGGAAGGAATACTTCGAGGATCTCCTCAATCCCGCCGTCACATCTTCCATTGAGGAAGCAGAGGCTGAGGGCTTGGAGGCGGACCCGTCCATCACCCAAGCTGAAGTCACCGAGGTAGTCAAGAAACTCCTCGGTGGCAAGGCACCGGGGGTGGATGAGATCCGCCCTGAGTACCTCAAGTCTCTGGATGTTGTGGGGCTGTCTTGGCTGACACGCCTCTGCAGCATCGCGTGGCGGTCGGGGACAGTGCCCTTGGATTGGCAGACCGGGGTGGTGGTCCCTCTTTTCAAGAAGGGGGACCGGAGGGTGTGCTCCAACTATAGGGGGATCACACTTCTCAGCCTCCCTGGGAAAGTCTATGCCAGGGTACTGGAGAGGAGAATCCGGCCGATAGTAGAACCTCGGATTCAGGAGGAACAGTGTGGTTTTCGTCCCGGTCGTGGAACACTGGACCACCTCTATACCCTCTACAGGGTGCTGGAGGGCTCATGGGAGTTTGCCCAACTAATCCACATGTGTTTTGTGGATTTGGAGAAGGCATTCGACTGTGTCCCTCGTGGCATCTTGTGGAGGGTGCTCTGGGAGTATGGGGTCCGGGGCCCTTTGCTAAGGGCTATCCGGTCCCTGTACGACCGGAGTAGGAGCTTGGTTCGTATTGCCAGCA
Source organism: Abramis brama (assembly GCA_022829085.1). Lineage (NCBI taxonomy): Eukaryota > Metazoa > Chordata > Actinopteri > Cypriniformes > Leuciscidae > Abramis > Abramis brama. The sequence goes on along the minus strand of CM040766.1, from coordinate 61,351,310 downwards.
GTAAGTCAGACTTGTTCCCGGTGCGTGTTGGACTCCGGCAGGGCTGCCCTTTGTCGCCGGTTCTGTTCATAATTTTTATGGACAGAATTTCTAGGCGCAGCCAGGGGCCGGAGGGGGTCAGGTTTGGGGACCACACAATTTCATCTCTGCTCTTTGCGGATGATGTTGTCGTGTTGGCCTCATCAAACCAGGACCTCCAGCATGCACTGGGACGGTTTGCAGCCGAGTGTGAAGCGGCTGGGATGAGAATCAGCACCTCCAAATCCGAGGCCATGGTCCTCAGTCGGAAAAGGGTGGCTTGCCCGCTTCAGGTTGGTGGAGAGTTCCTGCCTCAAGTGGAGGAGTTCAAGTATCTCGGGGTCTTGTTCACGAGTGAGGGAAGGATGGAACGGGAGATTGACAGACGGATCGGTGCAGCTTCTGCAGTAATGCGGTCGCTGTACCGGTCTGTCGTGGTGAAGAAGGAGCTGAGCCGCAAGGCGAAGCTCTCGATTTACCGGTCAATCTACGTTCCTATTCTCACCTATGGTCATGAGCTTTGGGTCATGACCGAAAGGACAAGATCCCGGATACAAGCGGCCGAAATGAGCTTTCTCCGCAGGGTGGCTGGGCGCTCCCTTAGAGATAGGGTGAGAAGCTCGGTCACTCGGGAGGAGCTCAGAGTAGAGCCGCTGCTCCTCCACATTGAGAGGGGTCAGTTGAGGTGGCTCGGGCATCTTTTCCGGATGCCTCCTGGACGCCTTCCTGGGAAGGTGTTCCGGGCATGTCCCACCGGGAGGAGACCCCGGGGAAGACCTAGGACACGCTGGAGAGACTATGTCTCCCGGCTGGCCTGGGAACGCCTCGGTGTCCCCCCGGAAGAGCTGGAGGAAGTGTCGAGGGAGAGGGAAGTCTGGGCATCCCTGCTTAGACTGCTGCCCCCGCGACCCGGCCCCGGATAAGCGGTAGAAGATGGATGGATGGATGGACGTTTCTCTGAAAACAATACGTGCTCCGACACGGAGCTTCATGAGAAATTGCGCTGTGTACTCGACAAGCGCTTTGAAGCATCAGTGTCATATGTAACATCACTAGTGAGTACCTCCATTGTTCCTGGTCATTACACTTCATGTATAGAAGTAACTGTAAAGATAATGTTCTCTATGAGTACCATCATAACTACGGCGCTACTTGACTCGGACCCTACTTGTGTGTAGTTTGAGTTCTACACACAGAGCAAACATGCTTTTAACTCAACCGTTCCCCTCACAATCCAGTCATTATTGGTCTACCTTTTCTTCAGAGACACAATCACATACATTAGTAACCGTCAGTATTGCACACAGCATTTTTTTTTTTGGACAACCCACCACATGCCTTCTACAGCCACTACCCATTCCTCGATGACCTTGGTCACACATTGCTATTGATTTTTTCACTGAATTCCTGGCCTCCCAGGGTAACACTATTATATTAACAGTCATTGGTCATTTTTCTAAAGCAGGTCGATTAATACCTTCTACCCAAGCTCCCTACAGCTTTCGAAACAGCAGAGTATCTCTTCCACTACGTGTTTCGCTATTATCGACTACCTGAAGATATTGTCTCAGACCAGGGGTTTCCAGTTCATATCTCGGGTCTGGACGACCTTCTTCCGCCAATGTAAATATAAACCTCACATCAGGATATCACCCACAATCGAACGGTCACACCGAATGCCTGAAACAAGAACTCAAGAATATAGAATATAACAAGAATATACTGTCAGCAGAATCAGTCGGACTAGAGCCGCTTCTTACCCTGGGCAGAATATGCTCAAATTCCCTTCAGAAACCCTCCACTGGCATTACCCCTTTCCAATGTGTCCTGGGATTTCAACACCTTTTAATTCAGTGGTCAGGGGAACCCTCTGAGTTACCGGCCGTTGAGGACTGGCTCTGACGGAGCGAGCCGGTATGAAACCAAGCACACATCCAACTTCTGGGTAAGGCGGAGTGAACTGCGATGCTAATCGTGTCTCATGAATGCACAAAATACCAAAAGCCAATGTCAGGATTTTCATTAAGTAACAAATTAAATTTCAATTTGTTTTTCACCAAACACTATCATACACCCCTAGAACACTTGGAATATATGACACGTCACATGGGACCTTTCTGTGATACTTTTGCATCTTTTTTTAAGCTTGATTCTGGTCGCTATTCACTCCCATTATGTGGATGAGCATGAGAGGGATATTTTATTTTAAGTCTCCTTCTGTGGTCCGAAAAAAGAAGGACATACTGCATTAGAAGAACCAACACCAATCACCAACATTAAACAGCATATAAAATCAAAACTGCCTAATGTTACTGAATTAAATGCCGATTCACGATGAGCTATAGGCCCGTGCAAGCATTAGGGGTGTTGAAGGACTCGATCTACTCCATCTGTGTTTTGATCATTGTTATGAATTCGATCTGGATGTGGTCTTTGACAAAAACGTTATCGTAACCCCCCTCAGATCTGATAAAATCAGAACCAGAGCTTCTGCTCCTGTATTGTATGGAAGCATATCGGTAGCAATATTCAATTTGAAACGATATATGCAAAATGACATTGCAATATGTAAAATGGCAATGCATTTCTGTATATAAATTTACATTTTCCATTACATTTGTGCAACATTTGGTGCAAAATGAACATGAAAATTCAATTATACCATTTAAATTTGCCATTTAATACACTAGGTTTAATATGTAAATTGAATGCATATTTTAACGCTTTATAAGTTGCAAAATTAAAATGTATTACAGAAATGATAAGATTTGTTGAACATGTTCAGGCAAAATGTGTAGCAACATGATCATTTAAATGTGAATTCTCTTAATTGCATTTACACTCGTAGGTAAGACACTTGCGATTGCATTTTCATTAAATGTCAATGAATGTAGCAACATTCAATGTGCAAATTGAAAATGCATTCCAAGCCAATCACGTCCCCGCCCCGTCCCGTCCCGCCCTGTCAATGACTGCATCAAGGCGGGGTTCGGCAACAGGTAAACATACGCAAATGTTCGCGTGGGAGCGCGCAGACGTTAGTGCAGAGAGGAGACCCTGAAGCGGAATGAATGATCATCGTCAGAAGAGCCGAGTGGTGCTGTAAAAGAGGTTTATGTTTTAAAGAAAAACGTCCATTGGACAAGCTAGATATTGTGGGGAGCATACAAATGCCTGTACGGAGCAGAAATTAAACATTAATGATGTTCTGTTGTTTTCTGATGCTGGACTGTGTAAATGATGGTTTCGTTTTTATTCGAAATTCGTTATTATAAGTGGGTGAAGATAAAACTCTTAATTCAGTCAAGAGTAGTGAGTAATTTTCTCTTTTGTCGTTTTATTAACATTAAAGGGATAGGTCACCTAAAAATTAACATTTTGTCATCATTTACTCACTCTCAAGTTGTTTTAAACCTGATGTTTAAATGTGATGCGATCTGGGAAAACCCGTTGGATGTCGCGCAACGTTTTCAGTAAATTCGAAAATAGTTTGAATGTCATTTTTTTTTGTCAAATTTTTTTTTCCATTAAATTATTATTCTATAACATCTTTTCTCTTATCTCTGAAAATATCTTGGCAAAATTCCCTTGTTTAGTGCAGAAAAACAGCGATTTATAGTGTCAAGCTGAAAATACTCTCTTTCTCTAATGCATTCTATGCGACCATTTTCTCTAACGCCCGGCAGAGGTGAAAAAACAAAACAATCGCCGTATATCCCATACACCTGTCCGTCTCTTAACACTACAAAGATAGTTTACCTTTAAAATAAACCACATAACGTACAGTGAATGTGTATAGTGCGCATTTCGCGCCAATCCTGTTAAAACTATAACGTCACGCAGTTTTATAACAATCGCGCGACGTCCCGACGGTGACAGTTAATTAAACCTGTTTTTCTCAAAATTCCGTTCCAGAAAATCATAGCAATCGGCCAACTTCAGATAAACACAACTTTTGCTACCAACAAGCTATGATAAAAATAAAAACAGATTTGGAAAGGGCTTGATATCAGCTTCCATGTGATATCAAAACCTGTAATAGGTAAAATTTCACCATGTGGTGGGTTTTCCCAGATCACATCACAAATTGAACATAAAAGTTTTTGAAGAATGCGGGTAACCAAACAGTTGCTGGTCCTCAATGACTTCTAAAAGTTTTTTTTTTGTGTGTGTGTGTACTGTGGAAGTCATTGGGGACCAGCAACTGTTAATACCCACATTCTTCAAAATATCTTCTTTTGAGTTAAGCACAATAAAGAAATTAATACAGGCTTGGAACAACATGAGAGTGAGTAAATCATGACAAATTATTTTGGGGTGAACCATCCCTTTAAGGACAAGCGACAGCATGTTTACTAGGTCACTTTAAGACCTGCACGCATCTAGAAACAGACATCAGTTAACTCGAATCCGATTTTCTCTCAACTGTTTTCGTTCACTTTAGACATAACCAACTGTGTTTTTGTAAACCTTGTGTGTATTTGGCAGTATTAGCACAATCAGACACGAAAGATAAAGTCCAGTTTGGCACTGTTTGCACTTCGGGCGTACGCGCTCAGATAAAGTGCATCATGTCAGAACAGAACGCCAATGAAATGTTTACCCGGCAAAGCTTTAAAGCACAAGCAAATAATTTGTGACAACTTTTGTGATTGCGAATAGTGCAGTGTCCTGTGAGTGTAACTCTGCCACTGCATTAACATGCAATGTGAATGTACGTCGAGTTTTACAGTATTGGGACTGAGGCGCCAGAACTGCAGCTGATAGAATGTGCGCTGTAGCACGATACTATCATATTTCTTCAAAAGCAGATCGTGGAGACATTATGTCACACTGTACAGCCCTTCTTATGCTCATGCAAAGCCTCATTGATGTAATATTTTTTTATTGCAATGTTTTATGTTGAAATGTTTTTATTATTTATTAAAGAAAATTATGCAAATCATAACAACCTACAGTAAGCCTATTTAATTCTGAATAAGGAATGCTAAAACACAAATGCTGCCGACTAACATCGGTTAGCAAGTCCTGATCAATGTTTTAATTTTACGATCATTTAATTTAATTTATTTAACTGTTATGTTTCAGTTAATAAATCTATTAACAAATTGAAATAACACGAAGTATAAGACAAATAATCTATTGACTAGGGATGCTTCGATCAGCATTTTTTGCCTCCGATACCGATTCCGATATCTGGGATTCAGTATCGGCCGATACCGATCACCGATTCGATACTAAAATAAAAACAGTGCTGAATTACCTAATAAACAGTATGCCTCACTGTGTGGAAGAGACTGGGATCATTCTTTTGTGAAATCCATCAGGCAGGCTTGACTTAAACATTACTTTCTTAACTTTATGGGGGGTGCTGGATGGCTAAAAAACACATTAATTGCGCAGATATTAACAAATAAATACATGATATTCAATAAAAAGAAGCATGGATAAGATTTATTCATGTTACTTTTTTATTTATTTTTAGCGATTGCCAAATTTTTTTCTGTGATTAAATCACGATTAATCACCATTAAAAAAACTTATGTTTTTAAAATATTTTATAATGTAATAATTTCACAGTTAATCTCCAAATTAATGTAGAAACAAAGACAGTATATTTTAAATATTTGTCTAACAGGTAGGAAATATAGAGAAATTGAATAAAGTTATCAAACAGTTTGCACTGCATAAATTTAAAATTATAGATAGATTCATTCTTATTAAAGTTACAAAAGTTCTTTAGTCAAGAGCAGTGAGTAATTTCCTCTGTTCCCTTTGTTCTTTGATTAACTTTACTGACAAAAAGCTTCATTGGCTGCTGTCCCTTTAAAGGTCCCCTATTATGCAAAATTCACTTTTGCATGCTGTTTGGACATAAATGTGTGTTGGCAGTGGGTGTACACAACCAGCCAATAGTGATAAAAATCCACTCACTCCTTTTTTTATAAATCCCCATAAATCATCAGCACTGTCTCCAACGACCTGTTTTCAGAATGCCGTTTTAGTGACGTCACTACAGCACAGGCCCCGCCCACGAGTGTTGACAGACACTGCAGTTTCAACATAGACCCGCCCTGATCGAGTTCACAGCTGCTGCACTGACGAAAATGTCTCCCAAGCGTTGTAGGTGTTGTGTGGCTGGATGTATTAATCCACATAGCACTCTCTATTTACTCCCGAAATCTGAGGCAGCCGCTGAAGACGAGGTGGAATTATTTTGTTTTTAACTCATTTAAGACTGCTCAGTCTGCTCTTATGAGGATACTCGACAAAACGGACATTTTGGCATATTTGCACGTGTTAGTGTTCATTCAACTTCAAGCCGAAAGAGAACTCAATTCTGGTCTTTCTGTGCGTTGTGTGTGTGTCTTGAATGGTTTAAAAGCATTTTCATGAATAAGAGCGCATCATATAATGTGACGCCAGCCAAAGGATGACCGGAAAAAACGGATGCTGCGTTAATTGCGTTAAATATTTACCAATGAGTCTTCTCCTCAGACGGTTTACCTGCCGCCTGCGTTCTGCGCATGTTGCTAGCGCGTGATGTTACACACTTGTGCACAGCATAGAATTACCGCGAGAGCGTTTAGAGAGCCGACTGCTTTGTAAGCTTTCGAATCGCTCTCACTGTAATTTGATGCCCCTACGGATCGGGCCCATTGTTACCGATACCCGATCTAAAATTTTATTACATATCGGAGCCGATACCCGAAACAAATATCGGATCGGAGCATCCCTACTATTGACATGCACTGCCTTTCTAAATTATAGAAAAATTGTGCACACAATGTTAACATTTAGCCTACTTTGCTTAAATTTGATGCAATAATAGAAGCCTACATTTGTTTCAGTTCTAAAGTTGTAATATAATTTCAGTATTGTGATTATAAATTTGTTTAACTACAATGTTTCACTTGAATTTATCTGCTACCAGCTCTCAATCGCTCTCAATGAGCCGCAGCGCAGCGTCAGATTATGTAATAGAGATAATAAACTGACACTTTTCAAAGTCTGTGATTATAGCGCCACTTAGCGGTAAAAGGCAGCAAATACACATCCCCAATTTTACCACCGCGGGAATGGCGTATTATTCTGGTTGAATAACAACTGTACTTTTAAGAATTCCATGTGCAGGCCCAAATCACTCTTTGCTATAGTTAACAATCTCACTAATCCACCACAACATGTTATTTCTGGCTCTGCAGTGCTTGTGAATAGCTTTTCTCAATTCTTTTCAGACAAATTGAAGTCAATTGAATCCATTACCAAAGACACCAAAGTGACTCAAATGTTCATTTGATGTAAGCTGATTCAGCTCATTCAACAAACTCTCTAATTTACCATTCTTAAGCAAAGTACTTGAAAAAAATGTGGCTTCACAACTGAGATCATACTTAGATCCTAATGGTCTTTTTGAACCTTTTCAGTCAGGATTTCGCCCATCTCATAGCACTGAAACTGCTCTTCTTGGGGTGGTTAATGACATTGTTCTGTCCATGGATTCAGGGTTAACCCTCTGGGGTCTGGGCTGTTTTTGGGGCCCTTGAGATGTTCTGACATTTGTGCTTTTTTCAGTTGCTTATAAACATATTAATGGCAAAGGTGTAAATTCACTCTATATAGCACAAACGTTCACATAAAACCATACATTGATTTAAATTGATGTAAAACAGGTTTTGCTTGGAAAGCCAATATGTGAGGGGGGCGTGAATGAGGAGTGGTTTACAATGTCCCACCCACTCTGCATAATTAGCCATTCATTCAGGTGTGAAACTGACTGAGCCACAATGCAAGGACAAAAGATATATTTAGAAGAAGACTTATATTGACCATTTAAGATTTTGCTTACATCTATCTTGTATGTTTTGTTTTTTTATTAAAAATGTTACAATTACAACAATAATTACAATTTCAATATTTCAAGTGTACTCTTTCTTTGTAAAAAAAAAAAAAAACGATTATAGGCCTACATTTTATCTATGTATTCATATTTCAGTCGATTTTTACTCATCTCAGTATAGCAATACAGTTTGCTAAAACATCATCATTCATTCACACACGCGATTTAAATTTAACTTCTGGCAAAGATGAAGTTGACGATAGGCTATTGACTCGCGATCTTCGCAGTAGGCTAGTGTTTTGGATGGTTTTGTTTAGAACCAGCTTTCTGTAAATATTTTTCACATTTTTTAGACATGTGAGGCGAGTAGGCTACGGTCTGGTTCATGATGATCTCCAGTTCAAGCACCTTATGTTGTGATTGCTAGATATTTACTTTACATCCAGGAAATTTGTTAATGAAAAAATTATTAAAATTAAGATACAATTGATACAAAACGAAATTCGTTTTAAAGAAAGGATTTGTACTTTCTGTTTTGAGGTCTCTGTGAAAGTTTGAAAGTCTTTTAGTGCTTTTTTTAGAGCGCTCGCGTCCATAATGGAGAACTGTCACATAATATTGTTTTTTCCTCATAAATGCGAACACGAAAAATAAAAGACAAAAGACTTTTAAGTAAAACTTACTCCGAAATTGTGTTCTCGGCGGAATTCGCTCTTCAAAATGCTGCCGTTTGTCGTCTGAGTTACAATCTTCCTCTGAGGAAAAGGTGCAATCTTCCTCGCTGTCCAGAATCATCTGAAGGGCATCTTTATTACCGGAGAAGCGTGTCATACTCAAAACGCGATGAACTATCAGTGAGTCTGATGAAGAAACTGTGTTTTTATGGCATTGATCGGGGGGTGTATGTGATGCATACTAGATCACCTAAACTATTTACATGTGAATCGCGCCGGGCGCGGGGCGGCCGCTGCTCATTTAGAGATAATGAAGGGAGAAGGAAAAACGGTATCTCTCCTTGCTTTCAAACGGATTACATGAGTTGAAAACATTTGTTTTTTATATAAATTACTTCATTTAAAAGAAGAGATTTCAAGCTTCATAAAGACATATCTCACGTGCCTGTGTGAGAAGTATTCGCTGAGTTATGATTCATTTTCGGACGCGTTTCAGAATGGACTACACGGACAGAGAGAAGGCAGAACTCGCTTCGTGTTTATTTTTCTTTATTTGGCGAAAAGCACAACACTTTGTTTTTATTGTGAGTATACACAAAAATAATACACATTTAACAGAATCGATTGATGTATGAAAATCCAATGGAAAATCAAAGTCATCAGAGTATTTATGAGTTTCTTTTACACTGATAAAAAAAAAGCGAGCTGGTATCGCCGGCGATACCGTCGACCTCAGGGGGTTAATAAACAAGTGCTGCATTTGACACAGTCTCCCATTAAATACTCATCTCTCGCCTTAGTGATGTCGGCATCACTAAGTCAGCTCTTTCCTGGATCATTTCCTACATCAGCGACAGAAAGTATTATATCACTATAGGTCACTGCTCCACTTACACTGGGTGTTCTTTAACCCTCTAAGGTCTGAGCTGTTTTCTGGGCCCTGGAGGTGTTCTGACATGCTCTGACATTTCTGGTTATTTCTGTTACTTGTGACATTTTCATGGCTAAAGTCTACTTACACTGTATTCAGCACAAACTCTGCTACAATAATATATCAGCAGCATGTATGTAAAAGTTTGTACTTTTGAGATAATGACATTTATGCACGGTTTTTGAAAATACAAACAGAAATACTCACTGAAATAAGGCCATGAAACCCATACTGATTATTTCTTCACAAGACTTTTGAAAATTGTATGTTGTAGCCTAGAATATTTGCTGCAAAACTATGTGAAAATCACCCTGACTGCTCATTCAGATAAGACAATATATTGATTTAAAAATTTTACGACGTGTTTTGTGTGAAAAAGCTTTATGCGGGAGCTCATTAACCCTCTGGGGTCTGAGGTGTTTTTGGGGTCCTTGAGATGTTCTGACATGCCCTGACATTTGTGCTTTTTTTATTTGCTTATAAACATATCAATGGCAAAAAAAAAATACACTCTATATAGCACAAACAGGACTACCATAATATGTGAGCCACATGTATGTACATGTTTTCATTTTTGAGAGAATAATGTTTATGCATGGTTATTGAAAAAACTAAAAATTAAAGTTTCTGAAATAAGGCCACAAAACACATACTAAATATGTTTCAATAAGACTTTTGACTTATGGATGTCATTGCCTAGTGTTTTTTCTTCAAAATGATGTGAAAATCATCCTGCCTAATCATTTACATAACACAATACATTGATTTATATTTTGCAAAACACTTTCTGTCTGGAAAGGCAATATGCGGAGTGGGCGTCAACGATCATGCATATTTAGTGGTTCGCACCTGGCGACAATGGGGCCCGCATACTTAATGAGGCATTCATTCAGGTGTGTCACAAGAAAGAATGCAAGAGAAACAGTTGGAAGCATCTCATGTTTTTTTTTATTTTTACACAAATTGTGCTTGCAAATTGGGCTATAATATGAAAAGTAAAACATGTCTAGTAATTGTGCAGTTAAATCTCATTCTGTATTTTCAGTTTTGGAATATTTATCCTCTCCCCAAATTTGTCACTAATAAAACACAATAAAAAAATATTTTAAAGAAAAGGCTTATATTTACCTTTTATTAGTTTGTTTGCATCTACCTTGTATTTTTTATTAATTAAAAAGGTTACAATTACAACAACAATTCAAGTGTAATCTTTCTTTGTAAAAACTAAAGTATACATTTTATCATACATATTTCAAAGTTAAGGATTCATTACTTGAATATAGCCTAGGCTACATTGGAATAAACACTATAACATATTATTTGATTACTTTATTTTTGACAAAACATACTATATTTAACATATGAGCAAAAATTGTCAAACAAAAGCTTATTTGAGGTGGCAGATATTTTACAGTAAAAATGTATAATCTATCCAAAACTAATCAATGAAATGTTGTCTTTCATATGTCTGTAACATAGTAACTTTCGTTTTTATTATAAGAAATATAAATGTTAATTTGCAGTTTAATACGTTGCTTATACAAATACATTAAATTTCAACATATTTCACTCGATTTTTACTCAGTAGCCTATAGCAATACAGTTTGCTAAAAGCAAAACATTCACAGACAGAAACGATTCAAATTTAAACCGTCTTTAGTTGTTTCAGTAACAACTAAGCTAGAGAAAAATATATTGATTATTATGTTACTTCGAATGTTTCCATCCATTATGATGATATGAAATGAGTTAATAATAAAAACATGAAGCCGTTTGGTGCGTTTTGCTTTCATCCAAAATATGATACATTCAAACGCGATCACTTGCAAAATATGATGCATTCAAACGCGATCACGCTCAAATATAAAACATTATGGTTACCATAAACATATCTATGTTTGAGCAGATATCCACAAACACAGTAAACACGGGTCTAAATATTATAATATTCCCCATATATCTAGCAACAGTTCAACTGCAACGTGACATTTATGCAACAATAACAAACTAGGCTATGTAAGAATTTCTTACCTTACATCTTTCTTTTCTTCAAACCGCGTTCTTCTTCTTCTGAGGTAGCCTAAATCCAATGTAAGCTCAGGCACGTCTTTCAAACTCGACGAAAAGTGAAGTGAAGTGTTTTGTTGTTGAGGTAATGAGCGAGTTCGCGTTCCATGTGGAGATTTGCATGTGAATGTCTTTTGCGCGAGTAGGCGTGGCCAAATTAACTGTAATGAGCAAGCGTTTGAGAAGCTGGACATCTTGTTGGTTTTATACAAATTACTTAAACAGAGAATATTTGTTTTCGTTTTGAATCCGATTATTTAAAAGTACACACTTAAATGTTTATAAAGGTATATGGCTCATAAATGTGTGACAAGTATTCGCTGAGTTTTGTTTCAGTTTATAGACGTGCTCAAGAAAAAAAAAAGTTCACCGCGACGGAGAGGCAGAACGCACACCCTGTTTATTTTCTTTATTTTACAAAAGCACAATGTTTTGATTTGATTGTAAGTGGACACATACAAAAGGAGAAATATCACAGATTCTTTTTTTATATTTCTTTTTTTCTGTATGACCATAAATGACGGAGTAATTTAAGTTTATATTGCTACAATGTGGAGAAAATCCGGCAAAACGCTCCGGCGCGTTTGTCGACCTCAGAGGGTTAAGGTTCAGTTCTTGGCCCACTACTGTTCATCATTTATATATATCCACTTGGTGACCTCATGTACATGTAGTGTTGTCAAAGACCCGGTACTTCAGTACCAGGGTCGGTACTAACATTTTTTAAACGTCACGGTACCAGGTATTCTCAAACCCGATACTTGATGTGCGTGCAGTTGATGTGGTGGCTGTAAATCCACTTGTTGATAAGAAAGGAGGAAAGATCCACATATGGAAATATTTTGGATTAGGCTAATGTCACGTTGCCATAAGGGGCCATTCACATAGCGTGTTTTTTGCGCGTGCAGATTCGTTATTTCAAATGTAGATTTCGTTTTATCTCCTGTATAGTTTGGTAACACTACAATAAGATACCATTCATTAACATAACAATGCGTTATCAAACATCAACACATTGAGTGAAGAATATATTTTTACAACATTAATTAATGTTTGTGAATGTTATTTAATACAAACACTTGAATGGTCATGTTTGTTCAATTCATTCATTGTGCATTAAATAATGTTAACAGAAATAATGTTAACTTTTGATTTTAAAAATGTATTTTTAAATTAACCCCAAAGAGAATAATTGCGACAATAATTTAACTATTGTTTATTGTTAGGTCATTTTATCTAATGTTATCTAACAAATAGAATCTTATTGTGAAGTGTTTTTAATACTACAGTTTCCATCGTTTTAACCGTGATATACACTTTAATATATGTAAATTTATTTTAATTTTAATTAATTTACGTCCGGATTCCATTCATACTAAACACATTCATACTAGGGCTACAAAATGTATCGTTTCAGCATCGATATTGCTATGTGGGCATCCGCGATAGTCATGGATTGATGGATAGCCTTGGATTATTTGCAAAGTTTATAATGTGCACGTTTTTAAGTCGAGTCAGGCATCAAGCGCAAGAGGACTTGCGTGCCATTTTCTTTGCGCACACACAAAGCCACGCAGACAGCACATGAACACCGAATTCAGTTCCCCTTTCTCTTTTTTCCGAGCTTAAACGGGCACGGGCATGTAAAATTAAGTTAAAATGTCCGTCTCGGCGAGTATCCTCGTAAACACAGTCGGTTGTGTGCTTTAAACGATTGAGAAAGAAAACGGATGCGTGTCATTTATGTTAGGTCCAGGCATTCGTCTTAAAGGGACAGCAGCTTAATGTACCCGCAGCTGTTTGTGATACCAATGGTGATCAAACAACAAAAAAGAAAGAGAAAATGACTTTTGTAGCTTTAACAAAGATAAATTGTATTACTTACGGTAAATTTTATATAAATTAAGCTTTGGTACCGAGAACCGTGGATTTTCACTGGTATTGGTACTGAATACTGAAATTTTGGTACCGTGACAACACTATATACATACATGGACTTCAATTTCATTGCTATGCTGATGATATTTAAATTTACCTTACCACCAGCTCTGATAGGTCATCCCTGCCCGACTCACTTACTGCATGTATCAGGGATATCAAGCATTGGATGTCCCCAAATTTCCTCAAGTTAAATAATAACACAATTGAAATATTGATGATTGGCTCTGCTGCCTCAGTCAAAAGGATGGACTGGTCCTTTGATATTGATGGGGTTCATGTTAAGCCTTCTTCATCCATCCGTAACCTTGGTGTTGTATTTGACTCAACTCTTTTTTTCTCTTATATTTCTTCTGTTGTTAAAAACTCATTTTTTTCCCTTTTTGTAATATTGCACATCTTCGATCTTCTCTAGCTGATGCTAACACCTTAATTCATGCATCAATCGATTACAGTATGTTCTCACATTCTGCTCACATTACTCCTCTACTCATCACTGGTTACCAGTCCCAATAGCCCGGTCCCTTAGATCAGCTGAACATGTTTGTCCACTGTAGGTGGAAGTTCATTTAGTGGTAATGCTCCTAAATTATGGAATTCACTACCCCTTTCACTTCATTATATATCATCTATGGCTACCTTCAAGACTCAGCTAAAAACATATCTATTTAACATGTACTTTGGATAATGTGGCTATATGTATCCTTATGTGTTTGTAATGTGTGTGTGGGTGTGTAAATGTATTGTAATGTACAATGTTAAGTGACCTTGAGCTACGGAAAGGCGCTATATACATAAAACTTCTACATACCTCAAAATGTTGAGTTGACAGTTTGGATTCTTCAGTCCAGCGCTGAGCAGCTTCACTCCTGAATCCTGCAGGTCATTGTTACTCAGGTCCAGCTCTCTCAGGGAGGAGTTTGATGACTGTAGAACTGAAGCCACAGTTTCACAATGCTGATCAGTGAGATTACAGGCTGTTAATCTTAAAAAAAGAGAGGACTCTTGTTAAAAGGTTATGATCAGTCAAGAGCTTGTTAATGATGGAGAAGCTTCTGAGCACTGGAGAGACGTTAAGAGAGCAGGAAGGCCTGGGTTGCACTTATATTTTACATTACATATACTTACATGTTCTTACAGTGTACTTACATTAGAAAGTACTGGGTAATATAAGGTAACTGCATGGGTTAAGGTTAGGTTTAGGGGTAGGTTCATGGTTAGTACCTAGTTAGTACCCAGTTATTGTAATTACTATTATAACATATTAATTAGTTTATGTAATAAGTACATAGTATGTACATGTGCAAGAGGAAAAGGACTCTAAAGCCGCTTTCCGACCGGAGGAACCTTTTCACAGTTCCTAGAACTATTGGCTAAAGTACCCGGATGTCGGCGTTTTCGCGCCGCAGGAACTAGGAACGATTTTAGTTCTAGGAACTCCATTTGGAGGAACTAATTTAGGTCCTACTTCAGAGTAGGGTCTAAACCAGCACTATAGGAACTACCCATGACGTTAGTGTACGCTGGTTGACCGAACGCACGCGGAACACCAGCACCCGCCATTTTTAAAACAGCAAGAATGTAAACACAGATTATAGCCAATATATTTACTCCATAAACTAACTATACAAACATGGAAAACAGTGATGGGTCTCTAAACATTTATGCTGAAGAGAAAATCCAACGCAACTTTGAGGGGATCAAGCCAAACATGATTATGTTTATCTGCCCAGCTAGCAACACTGGACATCAACCACACGGCATAGGCTAATAACCTTTTTTTCATATACTATCTACTTTCTATAACAGTTCTATCTAATAACATATTAAACAGTACTGTTAGACAGATCGCTAACTAATAAACACAGAGAATGCGAGCATTGTTTGCTCTGGCGTTCTCAGCGCCGCCAAAATAAAGGTCCATTGCGCTGTCAAAATAAAAGTTACCGTGCTTGCATCACTCCCTTACCCCTCCTACCAGTTCCTATGGCCACTTGGCCAGTGTGAACGCAAACAGCAAAACCGAGTTTGGGGGACAGTAGTTCTTAGAACTGTTTAGAAGTGGACAGTTCCTAGAACTAAGTTCCTGTAACTACTTGGTCGGAAAGCGGCTTAAGATAAAATGCTACCAAGGCCTGAAAACAGATGCCGAGGTTGCTTTGTTTCTGCTCGATATGCAAATAACATTGGTTTTTTTTGCTGTTTTAAAGAACCAAGGTAGGGCTGCACGATATGAGGAAAAGCTGCGATGTGCGATAACATTGTTTAATATTGCGATGACGATATGACTTGCGATAAATATTCGAATGTGAATGTTAGCTATACTGTTCCCATGTCTTAGTGCTTTATAGGTTCTTTGCATGATAGGTAGGGCTGGGCAAAAAAAACGATTTTTCGATTAATCGTTTTTTAAAATGTGGTCGATTCAAAATCGATTCTCAAACGCCACAAATCTATTTTTTTCCATATTTATTTATCCATTACCCAAAAGCTATTACCCAGTATTAGGTTTCCTCCACTGTTCATAGGCTTGCAAACTCCATTTTATAGCTAATGCTGTGAGATTTTATGTTTGTTTTATTTTAATCATATAATAACCTCAACTAGTGCTGCACGATTAATCAAATCGCAATCGCGATGTCAAGCCTACGCAATTATATGACGTGAATGTCCTGAGTGTGACACACAGAAAGACTCGCGCTGATATCGTGCGTGCACACAAGACAGCCCAGAATAGAGTTCTCTATCGCGCTTGAACAAACAATAACACACACAATTATGCCAAAATGTATTTTTGTCGAGTATCTTCATAACATAAGAGCAGTCTTATGATGAACGTGAAGAGTTGTGACTCGTGAGAGAATGAGGCGAGTGTGAGATCTGCGTCTCTGTCAACAGCGGCTGGTCTTAAAGGGACAGTACACAGTAGCCACTAATTATCTCTGTCGTTAAAGTTAATCAAAGAACAAAGGGAACAGAGAAAAACACTCACTGCTCTTGACTAAAGAACTTTTGTAACTTTAATAAGGATTAGTCTATATATAATTTATAATTAATGCAGCACAGACTGTTTGATAACTTTATTCAATATCTGCATATGTCCTACCTGTTAGACAGGAAGGGCACAGGTAAATATGATTCTTAGTGCCCAGGACCCAAGTGTACCTAAAATAAAAAGATTTTAATATACAGGTTTGTAGCTCTTAATTTCTTTTTATTAATTAACCACTTGTAAACGTATGTTCACTTTTCTTTTTTTTTCTTCTTTTTTTTATAATTATAGGATTTGTATTAAATATATATTCATTGAGTCGAATCGAAATCGAAATCTAATTTAGAATCGAATTGAGAGCTTGCGAATCGGAATCGAAATCGAATCGAATTGTAACATCTGAATCGATACCCAGCCCTAATGATAGGTCAAACGTTTATTACCTCACTTCCTGCTCAGCTACTGTTCGGACGATCTTGCTTACTGCTCCGCGCTTTGCTCTATCGCTTTTACATTTTATCTCCTATTTTTTTATATTAAATTTCCTTTATTTTATTTCCTTTTATCAACTAATTTTAACTTCAGCAAATCAGCACAGTGCTCATACGACAAAGTTTGGATTACTACAAAAACTGAGAATTCTTTTACCCGACCAGCTTACATACCGGGAAAGGAAAACACAACTGCCTACAAGGATAAGAGAAAATGCCTCTTCTGGAATCTACTTGCTGCACTAACTGCCACAGACTTTTACAAAGGATTGCAGTTCTTGAAACAAAGTTACTTACAGGACCACCAAACCAGACGGAGCACACAACAGAGCTTCTTCATGGACACCCTCAGCATACAGCCGGTGAGTCCCATGAAACTAGTGCTCCTCGACAGGTAGAGAAACAAGCCGATCGACTTACAAATCGATGGCACAAACAGGGAGCGAGACCCAAAGGCACTCGAGACATCAGATTGTCATCAGCATCACATATTGCCGCATTAGCATCCTCTACCCCAGATAAAGCTCTGACAAGGATTGCAAACACTGGTCTCCTACCACCGCCTATACATCTTGAGAACAGATTTGAAGTACTAAGGAATGTAAATGAGGAATCCCCAAACGTGATGAATGTGATCGAACACAGACTGAATGGGCCAGTAGCTAACACTGATGCTAACTGGCGCTCAAGGTCGAGCAGACAGCGGCACTCAGCACAGAGCGCAGCCGAGCCCAGGACTCTGATAGTGGGGGACTCCATAATCAGAAACATTAGCAGCAGGGATGCAACTACATGCTGCCTTCCACAAGCAACAACTTCTGATGTAAACAGGGAACTTCAGAACATTCTGATGAAGCGTAAGACTGCAAATCGACTCATCATACATGTGGGGAAGAATGATATTCATAAAGAGCAGTCAGAACTCCTTAAGAAGGATTTCCATGAACTTTTTGAAACACTTAAAAGACTGAAAGTTCAAACATTCATCGATGGACCTCTCCCAGCAAGAGGAACAAACAGGTTTTCACGGTTACTTGGGCTTAATACATGGCTGCAAAAAACCTGCAATATAAAAGGAGTGAACTTCATTGACAATTTCAATCTTTTCTGGAGTCAGAGACAACTGTTTCATCGGGATGGCCATCACCCAAACAAACTTGGTTCAAGAGTGTTAAAAGACAATATCTACTTCTCCCTCAATCATCCTTCTGCAGTGTGTGCCAATCCACTCAATCTGAACGGCACACACACACCTGGACACAGTATGAATGACCACGGGACTTCACTTCAGCAGCAAAATGGACATGATAACACCACTCCGCCACAACAACCTCTGCTCACGGACACAATCTCAGCTGAGCCCTGCCCACAGAGCTCACCACAGACAGACACATCAGAACTGCTTGAAGATTCAGCACCCAAGGATGACTTCCTGGAAAACAGCCAGGGAAGCCAGGACAGCATATTACAGCCTCCGATAACACCAGAGCAACACCCCCTTTCACCAGACACATTAACCCTCTCCCCAGCATCGCCACTTCTGTGCTTCTCACAGAAAATGGAAGAACTGGTGCATGCTGGAACCAAACTATCCCACTCATTTGCTGCAAGCCCCCAGATACCAACCAAAAAAAGACAGGCACCATTACCACCAAAGCCTGCGGGCCCAGCTCGCCCTCCCCCTCCTGTGAGAGCTCTTCGGCCTCTGCCACAACGCCAGGGCCCACACCCTCCTCCATCTACTCGAGGGTAACCAAAAACAACTGATACCAGCTCTCAGTGATATGTTTCGGGTCCCCGTTTTGATAACAGTAACTTTCTCAAATGTTTACAGAACAAACGGGAACCCAGTGTGCCTGTATCTTTCTCTATTGCTGTTTTATTACAAGATAGAAAGTCTAAGGCCTTCAATAGCCGTACAGCAAACCTAACTAATCTGGTGCCTATTACACGTCAAACTAATATTGATGTGGGGAAAAGTAAGTCTTTTAAGTGAGCACTTCTAAACATTCGCTCACTTAAAAATAAATCACTTCTAGTCAACGACTTAACCACAAACAACCTGGATTTTATGCTTCTAAATGAAACCTGGCTAGTAGACAGCTGCAGTGCAACAGTCCTCAATGAAGCAGCCCCTCCTAACTTTGCTTTTATGAGTGTCTGCAGAGCTGTTAAGAGAGGTGGGGGTCTAGCTACTCTTTTTAAAGATATCTATCAATGTAAGCAAATATCATTTGGGAATTACTTGTCTTTCGAATATCTGGGTATTGTGTTAAAAGGTGCTCCACGCATTTTACTTTTCATTATTTACAGGCCTCCAAAATACTCTTCAGCCTTTGCTGAGGACTTTACAGAACTGTTATCAACAATTACATCAGAGTTTGACTGTTTTGCCATTGCTGGAGATTTTAACATCCACATCGATAGTGCAGAAAACAACATGGCTAAAGAAATCAAAAGTGTTTTAAAAACTTTTGATCTGACTCAGCATGTACATGGACCCACACACAATCGTGGACACACTCTAGATTTAGTCATCAGTAAGGGTCTAAACATTTCATCGATTGTTATTAAGGATGTAGCGCTGTCTGATCATTTCTGTATTTTCTTTGATATATTGATCTTTCCTGCCACTAAAGCTAGATCTGTGTCTGTCAAGAAGAGATGCTTAAATGAGAACACTAGTGTACTATTCATGAAGGCTATATCCTTAACACCAAGTATATCTGCTGACTCTGTTGATTTTCTCCTTGATTCTTTTAACTCAAAAGTTAAAAGTGTAATTGATGATATTGCTCCTGTCAAAGTTAGGAAGAAGAATGGCAGACAAAAAGCACCTTGGAGAAACTCAACAGCAGTGCAAAATATGAAAAGACAATGCAGAAAAGTAGAGCGCATGTGGTGGAAGACAAAACTTGTAGTCCATTATAACATCTACAAAGACAGCCTTCATGCTTTTAATATGGAACTAGGCAAAGCTAGACAGACTTTATTCTCAAATATTATAAACAGTAATTTAAACAACACACGCACTCTTTTTGCTACTGTAGAGAGACTGACAAACCCCCCAAGCCAGATTCCCAGTGAAATGCTCTCAGACAGCAAGTGCAGTGAGTTTGCTTATTTCTTCACTGAGAAAATCAATAATATCAGAAAGGTGATCAGCACATCCTTGAGTTGCCCTGGGGTCAGACAGATCAGACCACCTGAGAAAGTAGTTACTATGTCTGATTTCAAAGAAATTGATGGCAAAATCTTGGAAGAAACCGTACAGCACCTTAAAACATCAACCTGCGCTCTTGACACACTTCCCACATCATTTTACAAAAGTGTGTTAAACAGTTTAGAAGCAGATCTTCTAGAAGTGGTAAATGCCTCACTTCTCTCTGGGAGTTTTCCAAAGTCCCTGAAAACTGCAGTTGTCAAGCCCCTCCTGAAAAAGAACAATCTGGATAAGACCATATTAAGCAACTATAGGCCGATCTCAAATCTTCCTTTCATAGGCAAGATCATTGAAAAAGTTGTCTTCAATCAGCTGAACAAATTCTTATGCTCGAATGGACACTTTGACAATTTTCAATCTGGTTTCCGACCGCACCACAGCACAGAGACAGTGCTCATAAAGATAATAAACGATATTCGCTTAAATACTGATTCAGGCAAATTATCAGTGCTGGTTAGGGGTGTAACGGTACGTGTATTCGTACCGGACCGTTTCGGTACAGGGCTTTCGGTACGGTGCACGTGTGTACCGAATGACTGAATGCAATATTTTGTGTGCGGAACATAGGTACATTTTTGTGTTTCCACACGAACATATTAAGTGGCGGAAGTCTCCGCGTTCAGCGCAAATCACTCCCTGTAGCTGATTCTAAAGTTTTACCCGTCGTCACTGTAACCTTAACCAATGAAATAGACTGCAGGGCGAAAAAAAAAAAAAAATCACACACCGCGCGAAAAGCCGAAAATATGGCGATTGGGGTTCATTCTCGTGCATCTTTCATGAGCGGGGCTCTTCAGCTCCGTGTGCGCCGCCACACTCTCTATTCCGTGTGTGTGTGTGTGTGTGTTTGCGCTGCGCATTCTGCTCTGTCGTTAACGGCCCAAACACTCCAATCATGTACCGATCACGCGCTGGAAAAGCAAAGTCCGCTCAAATAAGGTGAAATTTTTCAACAATGGTAAAATTACCTGCTCTGGTCACATGCTCTGGTAATAATAGCTTTGTAGGACTATATTTTATTTTGATAAGTACAAAAAAAAAGTTAAAAAAAAAAATCTTAAATTGATTATGTTGATTGATTATTGAATAATAATGATACATTGATATATTTATGTTTAATATTATTTTAATATAGGGCTATTTTCTGTTCCTTTTTTTCCCCCGGTGTTTCATTTAATTAGGTGATTCTAAGTTTAATTATTGATGATTACAAGCTTGGAGGAAATGCAATTAATTGCAATTAATTACAGCAAATTGTGCAATTAATTAGTTAATTTTTTTTAATCGATTCCCAGCCTTAATTTTTAAATATGAGAAGGCCTACAAGCTTGGATTGGTAATGCTGCACTGTAATCATAGTTATTTATTTATATTTTTCATTATATTTTATTATGTGATATTGGTTTGAGACTGAGAGTATTTTATTTAGTGGAGAACTTTGCAGCAGTATTTTATTTCTTATTCTTTTTTTTATTTTATATATATTTTATTATATTTTATTAAAAAGTGTTTAAAAAAGTGTAAACAAATTGTTAAAAAAAGTTTATAGTAATAAACAACCTGCAGTTTAATGTTTGCATTTCTTTCCCTTACTCTACCGAAAATAAACCGAACCGTGACTTTAAAACCGAGGTACGTACCGAACCGTGATTTTTGCGTACCGTTACACCCCTAGTGCTGGTACTACTCGACCTCAGTGCTGCATTTGACACTGTTGATCATAACATACTTCTTGACAGGCTGGAAAACTGGGTGGGGCTTTCTGGGATAGTCCTAAAATGGTTCAGGTCATACTTAGAGGGGAGAGTTTATTATGTGAGTATAGGAGACCATAAGTCTGAGTGGACATCCATGACATGCGGAGTCCCTCAAGGCTCAATTCTTGCGCCACTCCTGTTCAACCTGTATATGCTCCCAATGAGCCAAATAATGAGAAAGAACCAAATTGCTTACCACAGCTATGCAGACGACACACAGCTCTACTTAGCCCTATCGCCTAACGACTACAGCCCAATTGACTCCCTGTGCCAATGCATTGATGAAGTCAACAGTTGGATATGCCAAAACTTTCTTCAGTTAAACAAAGACAAAACTGAAGTCATTGTGTTTGGAAACAAAGATGAAGTTCTCAAGGTGAACGCATACCTTCACTCTAGGGGTCAAACAACTAAAAATCAAGTCAGGAATCTTGGTGTGACACTAGAGTCAGACCTTAGTTGCAGTAGTCATGTCAAAGCAATAACTAAATCAGCATACTATCATCTGAAAAATATTGCAAGAATTAGATGCTTTGTTTCCAGACAAGACTTAGAGAAACTTGTGCATGCTTTCATCACCAGCAGGGTGGATTATTGTAATGGACTCCTCACTGGCCTTCCCAAAAAGACCATAAGACAGTTGCAGCTCATTCAGAACGCTGCCGCCAGGATTCTGAGCAGAACCAGAAAATATGAACACATCACACCAGTCCTCAGGTCCTTACACTGGCTCCCAGTTGAATTTAGGATTGATTTTAAAGTATTATTACTGGTATATAAATCATTCAATGGCCTAGGACCTAAATACATTGCAGATATGCTCACTGAATATAAACCCAACAGATCACTCAGATCACTAGGATCATATCAGCTAGAAATACCAAGGGTTCACTCTAAGCATGGCGAGTCCGCTTTTAGCTATTATGCCAGCCGCAGCTGGAACCAGCTTCCAGAGGAGATCAGACGTGCTCCTACAATAGTCACTTTCAAATCCAGACTCAAAACACATCTGTTTAGCTATGCATTTACTGAATGAGCACTGTGCCAATGCTCGTCCGACTATCTGTACTGTATTTTATTTTTTATTTTCTAAACTGTTTTAATTATTCTTATTTCTTTTTATTATTTTAATTTCTTCTATGTAAAGCACTTTGAATTGCCATTGTGTATCAAATGTGCTATATAAATAAACTTGCCTTGCCTTGCCTTGCCTGGTTCAGATTACACGATTTTAGCGCGATTTTGGCACGATCCGTTTGACGTAGGGTGTCGTGGGGATTCGTAAATGACAACGGGCGTCGGGACGCAAGATTCGATTGTTTCATCTCGACAACCTACGTCGCGTCTGCGATGCTTCACGACATCACTACAGAAAGACTAGCATGTTTAATTTTTTAATGCCTGGTTCAGATTACAATATTTTTTGGTCTGTTACGATAGTCACGGTGTCAGATTACATGATTTTGACTCCTAAAATCTTGTCGTATCGTGGACAAGAAACATGTCAGACTACACGTGCTTTCCGACCAGTCATTGCGTGCCGTCACACGCACACTCGCAAACATTCACTCACGCGCACACACACACACGCTCACTCGCGCACACACCCACACTCACTGTAGTTCACTCACTCACTCGCACACACACAATCGCTCACACACAATCGCTCACTCGCGCACACACAATCGCTCACTCGCGCACACACAATCGCTCTCGCACGCACACACACTCACTGTCGCTCGCACACACACACACTCGCTCACTGGCGCACACACACTCACTGTTGCTCGCACTCTCACTCACTCGCGCACACACTCACTCTTGACGGAACCGTCTTGGAGGACCGTTAAAAAAGTAAACATGCTAGTCTTTTTGTCGTGATGTCGTGAAGCATCGCAGACGCGACGTAGGTTGTCGCCCACTATGACACACCAAATGAGATGAAACGATCGAATCTTGCGTCCCGATGCCCGTTGTCGTTTACGAATCCGCACGACACCCTACGTCAAACTAACACAGTCTCACCCCAAAACGTCACATACTGACGGGTCTTGACCATACGGCAACATACGACGAAAAGGGTACCCCTAAAACGTCCATATGTGGCGATTCGGGTTATGGGTAGGTTTAGGTATGCGTTAGGGTACCGCTAGGAGGCGCTGCTGGTGCGCTTATGTCTTCGTCTCATATGGACGTTTTAGGGGTACCCCTTTCGTCGTATGTTGCCGTATGGTCAAGACCCGTCAGTACATGACGTTTTGGGGTGAGACCGGGCTGGTCAAACGGATCGTGCCAAAATCGGGCTAAAATCGTGTAATCCGAACCAGGCATAACGGTCCTCCACGATGGGTTGAGTATGTGAGCGAGATTGAGTGTGCGCGAGTGAGTGAGAGTGCGAGCAACAGTGAGTGTGTTTGTGCGCCAGTGAGCGAGTGAGTGAGTGAGCGAGGGACAGTGAGTGTGTGCGCGCGAGTGAGTGTGTGTGTGCGAGTAAGTGAGTGAGCGCAAGTGAGTGAGTGAGCGAGGGACAGTGTGTGTGTGTGTGTGTGTGTGTGTGTGTGTGTGTGTGTGTGTGTGTGTGTGTGTGTGTGTGTGTGTGTGTGAGTGAGTGAGTGTGTGTGTGTGCGAGTGAATGTGCGTGTGACGTCACGCGATGACTGGTCGGAAAGCAACGTGTAGTCTGACATGTTTCTTGTCCATGACACGACAAGATTTTAGGAGTCAAAATCGTGTAATCTGATACCATGACTATTGTAACAGATACAAAAATCTTTTCTCTGAACCAGGCATTACTCATCGTGTCAGGCTGTCTGTTGCGATGTGTTCATTGCATGAGTTCATATCGCGATGACGATGAAAATTCGATGCATCGTTCAGCCCTAAACCAAGGTATGATATTGTTGTTGCTGAAGCACAGCCGTTTCATCCATTTTTACTCAAACTGTCTGATGCACCAGCTGTTAGATGTTGCGTGTGTACGGTAACCAGATTTCTCTTGGCGGCATACAAGATGGGATGGAAAGGCAACCCCACATTTATTTAACATCTTCTGTTGTTTGATTGACATTAATGACACAGACTGCTGTATTCTGGGCTGCTGTCACTTTAAGACCGAATGCTTTAACATATCTGGTTTCAATCCAGCTGTTTATGTTCACTTGAGCCATAATTGACTGTATTTACTTGAGATGCATGACTTATTAAGGCTAAATCTTACTAACCACTAATTGGGTTAACCCTCTGAGGTCTGGGGTGTTTTCTGGGCCCTGGAGGTGTTCTGACATGCTCTGACATGTGTGCTTATTTCTGTTACTTGTGACATTTTCATGGCTAAAGTCTGATTACACTGTATTCATCAAAAACTCTGCTACAATAATATGTCAGCAGCATGTATGTAAAAGTTTGTAGTTTTGAGATAATGACGTTTATGCGTGGTTTGTGAAAAAATGTGGTTTGTGCAGACAACTTCAGTGTTTCTGATGAGAGTTTTAGTGAGAGTGCAGAACGCAGTAAGTGATGGCTTAAAAGGGAGCCCTATTGATGATCTAAATCAGCGGTTTTCAATAGGTGAGGCGCGCCTCCCCTGGGGGGCGCCAAAGAGCGACAGGGGAGGCGCGACACGCAAAGAAAAAATAACTATGCAGCTCTATTGATATCGGTAATTGTGTGTGAGAGTATTAGCTTTAAAATGCGTCGTTTCCAAGTCAACAGAAGTCAGCATTAATAAGGGAGGATACGGAGCAAGTCACCTGTGTGAGTAAAAAAAAACAATCCGTGGCGACGATTTTGCAATCCGTCCGCTCAGTTAATAAACAGTACTCACGAATTCTCAAACTTTTCCCTCGGTTTAACAAATCGTGCCCACGGATTAATAAACCGTACCCACGAGTTTCTAATCCGCGCTCTCAGACTAGTAAACCGTGCCTTCAGTTATTGCAATTTGTACCCACAAATTCATAAACCGTGCCCACGCTTTCGCAATGCGTTCCCACGGCTTTGTAAACTGTACTCATGGATTTGTGGCTCACCCTCATTTTAGAAGAACACCAGCAGAAGCTGCACGTTGTTAACAATTGTATATTGTTTTATTGTGTAAGTGGAATAGGCCTACATCAAATTGTATTAACAGCGTCTGCATGTTTAAAGTGATTCTCAATTGTAGCGTGTATGGGGTGGAATATACATATATTGCGTGATAATGCGGTGAATTCTCGCTCCCATTTACTTCACAATTTCATTATAGAGAGACGCACGTCACGATCTGTGCACTGCCACGTCTCGCGCTCGAACCATGGCGTTAACTTGAACTGCATTTCTGTCAGTGCATGACTACAGCTCGTTAATAAACAACGTTTTTTTGATTGATCCATTTTATACAATCCGTCTTCATTTGGCAAGGGCACTTGCGCAAAAACATTTTTCATGTTCAACTTTTGTTTTTTTGTGTGTGGATGCTGCTGATAAAACAGCTTCGCCGAGACTACAAGAGACATGCATTTGTGTGTGTGTGCGTGTGTGTGTGTTTGTTTCTTTTGTAAAAGTTTCCCGGATATAACTTTTCAATTTAATGCACAATTTTCCTTACAAATTATATTATCAGCATTACAATGTGAGTAAATGTAGCCGTGTAAAATGTAAGAAAATACCCCCCATCTAGATCATTGTGCATTTACTTTTAAATTGTAACATATTTAATGTCATGGCATTACAGTGTAATTAGTGTTAGCTCACCATCTTAGCCTTTTTCAGTGCATTAGGTGAGGTAATCTGATAATATTAGTGATTCTCATTTATCAAAACACTAAAACTGGTACCGTTTTGGAGAGAAATTGGGTATTTTTTAATCTCTCTATTTAACCCATCTCATGGTGTGTGATGCTGAACTATCATATGAGTTTCTATAGGTTTTTGAATTATTTGCACAGTTATAAATATTGATATTTTATGTGCAACAATAGCATGCTCAGACTCAGTGGCCTTACACCTTTTTTTTTCTTCAAATAATATGATTTAAATGGTGATGAATGTACTGATTTGATGCATTTTAAAAAGATGGATGATCGATATTCTTCAATCTTTCTGACAAAGAACAAAATACAAATATAATGTGAATTACAGTAAGTGCAATTTTTTTTAATATTAATTGTAGTGCAGTGTTGATTATAAGGGGGTAGAATCCACAGCTCAGTACTCACTACTCATGAGTACTTTTAAATAAGCTACTTTTTTACTCTTACTCAAGTAGTGTTTGGACAAGTACTTTTTTTACTCTACTCACACTACATTTTTTGGAATGTAATGGTACTTTTACTTGAGTATGTTTTTTCAGTACTCTTTCCACCACAACTGATTTTGATCGAGATGTGCATCTCCTTCAAATGTGCGCTTAAAGCCCAGACACACCGTGCCGATTTCCGCCGTCAGGTGTCGTCGGTGGTAGCTTTGGCACCGATTGCACATGTTAAGCATGTTTTGTTGACTTGTGGTTAGACCTACTGATGTTCAGTGATTTTAAAAGAAGCCTCATTTAGGCCTGCATGAAGTTGGAAATTATTTGCTGTTGCAAAGAATCATTTATGAATGCACTTTTAAGAAACTTGTGGAAATAAAATAGTTGTTATTGAAACTCATCATTGCCTGGAACACACAAAAGATGGCATTTACTGCAGAGGCGTGTGTGGGTTAGGGCAGGCGGACAGGATTTTGGGGAAGGGGGGGCTCGGCTGTCCTTACCTACTCTAAGGGGAGGCTCACATTCACCCAATTTGAAAACCCCTGATCTAAATAATAGTTTTATTTGTACTGCTTCTAGAGGACCAGTGGTTACGTTCACACTGAAAGTGATAACTGCATTTAAATGTGGGAGTGAATCCGCTAAATTTTAGTCCTGTTAGTCATGAAATTGCAATGATTGACATAGTAACCATAGCAACATTATGGCTTCTAATAATGTTATGATTTTTGTTACATTTACAATTTAGTCATAAGTTCACAAAACACCCTGCAGAATGTAACAGAACGTTATAGAAATTGTTATTTATTTATTTATTTTTTAATAAGAAGGATCATAAAAACATTGATTCTATTTAGTACTGGCCTGAAAAAGCTTTTTCACATAACATATGTTCAATAGCCTAGTCCACAAGACAAAATACAAACACAAAATACAAGACAAAATACATAGGCTTGATTTTTAATATTGTGTGTCATTACCTGAATGATCCACAACTGTTTTTTTTTAGTTTTGTTTTTTTGTAATGGTTGTTCATGAGTCCCTTGTTTGTCCCGAACAGTAAAACTGCCCAATGGTCTTTAGAAAAAATCCCCCAGTTCCTGCACATTCTTTGCTTTTCCAGAACCTTCTACATATTTGACTCCTTACTAGCAGTGACTATAATTGTGAGATCCATTTTTTCCACACTGGTGACAACTGAGGGACTCGTACACAACTATAACAAACGCTGCAAACATTTAGTGATGCTCAAGAAGGAAGCATCCGTTAAGAGCCAGGGGGTTAAACTTTTGAACTTGATTGTTCGTGTAAATTGTTCTTATTTAAAAGTTAATCACCAGTATTTGATTGAGAGCCAATCATAATGCAGATATCTGTCATTTTTGTCCACCAAACAAACTGAATGATGTGTCTGAATACATAGTATTTGAAAAACAGTCAGCGAAAAGTCGCCAGATAACCTACAACTTATGGCAAGATTCTGAATTGCGCATATGCTGGACACTTTACTATCTCATGAGGCCAAGGAAGAGGTTTTATGTATGGCAGTGAAGCAACGTAACTGACACTTGTAGGTCATGTAATACTAACAACATGGCGGATGTAGTACGTCCGGATTCCATTCATACTAAACACATTCATACTAGGGCTACACAATGTATCGTTTCAGCATCGATATTGCGATGTGGGCATCCGCGATAGTCATGGATTGATGGATAGCCTTGGATTATTTGCAAAGTTTAACCATCATAGAGTAAAAGTTTATAATGTGCACGTTTTTAAGTCGAGTCAGGCATCAAGTGCAAGAGGACTTGCGTGCCATTTTCTTTGCGCACACACAAAGCCACGCAGACAGCATGTGAACACCGAATTCAGTTCCCTTTCTCTTTTTTCCGAGCTTAAACGGACACGGGCACGTAAAATTAAGTTAAAATGTCTGTCTCGGCGAGTATCCTCGTAAACACAGGTTGTGTGCTGTAAACGATTGAGAAAGAAAATGGATGCGTGTCATTTATATTAGGTCCAGGCATTCGTCTTAAAGGGACAGCAGCTTAATGTACCCGCAGCTGTTTGTGAGACCAATGGTGATCAAACAACACAAGAGAAAGAGAAAATGACTTTTGTAACTTTAACAAAGATAAATTGTATTACTTACGGTAATTACTTATATTAGTTATATTTCATTTATACATTGAAGACTGTTATTTTTACATTTGATTATTCAATTTATGCACCCGAATACTGTTAGATTTACCTGAAAAACAAAGCACTGCTCATTTCAATTGTATCTAGGCCTGGGCGAAAAATCGATTAAATGAATTAATTCGAATTTTTTGTTGCGGGCGATTTAAAAAATAATTAAATCGAGTTTTTGTGTAATGGCGCATTTTTGGCTCCCCGGAGCTTCCGTAGCGTTACTTTCACATAGCAGTATGGTAAGCGACAACAACAACATCATAGCACACACTAAACAGCAACAGCAAGCGACAACATGGCTACCGGTGAGAGTGGGAAGTTTGTTCCCAAGAAAGGAATAAAATCATCCGTTGTTTGGAACTGGTATGGGTTTGCTGCGACAGACGTGGAGCAAGAGACCCCACGCTGCAACATTTGCCTAAAGCCCATCGCAATCAAAGGCAGCAGTACCACAAACCTATTCCAACACCTGAAACAGAGACATCCAGCCGAATATGAAAAATGCCGGTCTCTCCGAGACGAACAAAACAGCAGTGACCAACAACAAACCTTAGCTAAAAAACAGCTAACTGTAGCCGAATCCTTTGCACAAGGCACCGCATATGACAGGAAAGGGGCGCGGTGGAGAACAATCACCGAAGCGGTCGCTTTGCACATAGCCAAAGACATGGTACCCATATATACCGTGGAGAAGATGGGGTTTATTAATTTGATTAAAACCTTAGACCCCAGATATGAGCTACCCAGCCGCAAGTACTTCAGTGAAGTCGCCTTGACCCAGCTGTACAACGGCACACGAGAAAAAGTCAGCAGAGAACTGGAGGAGCTGTCCTTTTATTCGGCAACAACCGACATGTGGTCTAGTCGGACTATGCAACCTTATATGAGTTTAACGGTTTCATTAACAATGCGTGGGATTTGCGGAGTATTTCACTCCAAACGTCATACTTTCCCGAGGACCACACCGGTGAACTTGTTGCCAAGGGACTGAGAGACGCTCTCGACTGCTGGAACCTGTCTGAGAATCGTCTATGCTGCATGACAACTGACAGCGGCACCAACATGATTAAAGCCCTGAGAGTGAACGGATGGCCAAACCTCCAATGCTTTGGACACAAACTACACAACGCTATTGGTAAGTCAGAGTCTAACAATAAGTAAAATAAAATATTCAATTTTGACAGAGCACAATATTATCCTCATCCAAACCGCAGTCAAGCTAGATGACGCTCGTCTTTTCGTAATAGGCCTACTACTACTACTACTACTACTACTACTACTGTCATTTAGCAGACGCTTAAAAAAAAAAAAAATCCTATCCTTTTTTTTTTCTTCTTTTTTTTTCAGTCAGCCAACCCAACATTTAGTCAAGCTTACTCGACAACGAAAAGACGAGTGTCTGACTACTTGACTGCGGTTCATCCACCGTTTAAAAAGTTTAAGTGCTGTACGTGATTTATTAAAATAATTGTTTTTTAAAATTAGCCAAAAAAAAAAAAAAAACTCGGCAAGAATGTTTCAATATGGCATGTCCATTTGATCTCTATTTGATTCATAAAGACAGTCGAATGGATTGTTTTATAAAATGGATTCAAATTTCTCCACTGCACATATGCTATAGTAAACTGCACATATGCTATAGTAAACAAAAATTCTATTTGTGTATCTGTCTGCATTGTGTGTAGGGCTGTCAAAATTGCTCAAAAATGACGTTCGAATATTCCCTCTAAAAAACACACGAACATCTGGTTGCGCATTTTGTCAATGA
Source organism: Abramis brama (assembly GCA_022829085.1). Lineage (NCBI taxonomy): Eukaryota > Metazoa > Chordata > Actinopteri > Cypriniformes > Leuciscidae > Abramis > Abramis brama. The sequence goes on along the minus strand of CM040766.1, from coordinate 61,320,182 downwards.
CGCGCATTACGTCAATAATAGGACAAATTAATACAAAGAGACATAACTACTTGTATAGGTACATTTGAATGTATTACCAACACAAAACCAAGTAAATAAACTAATGGCCAAGACCGCAGACCTCACTCTCGCTCACTCGCAGGCGCACTCTCTCTCTCTCGCCCGCCCTCGCGCTCACGCTCTCTCTGCGCATAACAGTTTAAACTAGATGTACCGCAGGGCGGTACAAAATATGACCGCCGCTCAGGCCTGCACTGGCTTTCCACAAAAATAAATGACGTGGAGCAATTTGGCTGTATTGCGTGTTTATGTATATACCTAAAAAAAGTAGTAGTATGTGCATGTCTGTGTGTATGTGTGTGTGTTTGTGTATGTGTGTGTCTGTGTGTGTGTGTGTCTGTGCGTGTATGTGTGCGTGCGTACATGTGTGTGCGCGTGTGTGTTTGTGTGTGTGTGTCTGTGCATGTGGATTTGTATGTGTGTGTATGGGTGTGTGTCTGTGCGTGTGGATGTCAGTGTGTGTGCATGCTTGCGTTTGTTTGTATTCCTGCATGTGTGTGTGTGACAGTATCATCCTAAACCAGCAACCCTTCGCTCAACACCACCATCTACAGGCCGATGAGTGTACAGTCACTAAATGTGCACATAAATGAATTTATTTTATACCCCCCATGGATGAAATTCTACGAAACTTAGCATACCCCCAGAGGATGTCAAGTTAATCATACACATGAAATATGGTGCAGTTCTGAACATCTCAACTGAAGATAGGGGCGATTAAAGTAGAATAATATTGCATTTTCATTTTTTATGGGAGGGGCGCAAATCACAAATGAGTGATTATGGGCTAGGTTGATGTGGGCCCTTAAGAGCAACATACCATAAAAATTTCTTCATCCTCGGTGCCACGGTTCAGGTAGTTATTTAGGAAAAACTGCATTTTTTGGGTTTGGGGGGGCCCAGCGCGGGGGGGGGGAGTGGCCCCCGGGGACCAAACGAAATTTTTCCGTAAAAGTCTAGTGGGGCTACATGCCCACCAAATTTCATGTTCCCCGGTGTTTCGGTGTCCCTGGTATCGTTGACGAAAAATTCACTGGGGCCCCAGCGCGGGGGGGTAAGTGGCCCCCGGGGACCAAACGAAATTTTTCCGTAAAAGTCTAGTAGACCAACATACCATAAAAAATTCTTCATCCTCGGTGCCACGGTTCAGGTAGTTATTTAGGAAAAACTGCATTTTTTGGGGTTTGGGGGGGCCCAGCGCGGGGGGGGAGTGGCCCCCGGGGACCAAACGAAATTTTTCCGTACAAGTCTAGTGGGGCTACATGCCCACCAAATTTCATGTTCCCCGGTGTTTCGGTGTCCCTGGTATCGTTGACGAAAAATTCACGGGGGCCCCAGCGCGGGGGGGGTAAGTGGCCCCCGGGGACCAAACGAAATTTTTCCGTAAAAGTCTAGTAGACCAACATACCATAAAAAATTCTTCATCCTCGGTGCCACGGTTCAGGTAGTTATTTAGGAAAAACTGCATTTTTTTGGGTTTGGGGGGGCCCAGCGCGGGGGGGGAGTGGCCCCCGGGGACCAAACGAAATTTTTCCGTACAAGTCTAGTGGGGCTACATGCCCACCAAATTTCATGTTCCCCGGTGTTTCGGTGTCCCTGGTATCGTTGACGAAAAATTCACAGGGGCCCCAGCGCGGGGGGGGGAAGTGGCCCCCGGGGACCAAACGAAATTTTTCCGTAAAAGTCTAGTAGACCAACATACCATAAAAAATTCTTCATCCTCGGTGCCACGGTTCAGGTAGTTATTTAGGAAAAACTGCATTTTTTGGGGTTTGGGGGGGCCCAGCGCGGGGGGGGAGTGGCCCCCGGGGACCAAACGAAATTTTTCCGTACAAGTCTAGTGGGGCTACATGCCCACCAAATTTCATGTTCCCCGGTGTTTCGGTGTCCCTGGTATCGTTGACGAAAAATTCACAGGGGCCCCAGCGCGGGGGGGGAAGTGGCCCCCGGGGACCAAACGAAATTTTTCCGTAAAAGTCTAGTAGACCAACATACCATAAAAAATTCTTCATCCTCGGTGCCACGGTTCAGGTAGTTATTTAGGAAAAACTGAATTTTTTGGGGTTTGGGGGGGCCCAGCGCGGGGGGGGAGTGGCCACCGGGGACCAAACGAAATTTTTCCGTACAAGTCTAGTGGGGCTACATGCCCACCAAATTTCATGTTCCCCGGTGTTTCGGTGTCCCTGGTATCGTTGACGAAAAATTCACAGGGGCCCCAGCGCGGGGGGGGAAGTGGCCCCCGGGGACCAAACGAAATTTTTCTGTAAAAGTCTAGTAGACCAACATACCATAAAAAATTCTTCATCCTCGGTGCCACGGTTCAGGTAGTTATTTAGGAAAAACTGCATTTTTTGGGGTTTGGGGGGGCCCAGCGCGGGGGGGGAGTGGCCCCCGGGGACCAAACGAAATTTTTCTGTACAAGTCTAGTGGGGCTACATGCCCACCAAATTTCATGTTCCCCGGTGTTTCGGTGTCCCTGGTATCGTTGACGAAAAATTCAGTAAGGTGACAAAAAAAAAAAAAAAAAAAAACTTTGACAATCCCTATATGACCGCTTTCGCTAGCTACGCTAGCGGCGGTCATAATTAACAACAACAATAAGCACATGTTGAGTGCTGATCAAGAGTTTTGCGCAAGCAATTTAAGGTCGCGACTCTTGTCCCAAATATAGCAAGCTTTATTCAGTGATTGAAACAAATTTATTAACATTAATTGAAGTTTTACAGTATAGAACCGACATTGAACGCTCCGAGCGAGCTGTGCTGTGGTAAACATGGAACTTTTCTGTTTAACGTTAAATAAAATGAGGCACACAATTCCGAGAAATGTGACAACAAAGAAATTTTACCCTGAGGTTCATAAAAAATAAAGTGCTATTAAAAAAGAAAAAGGCTACTTACATTCTTGGTGCTTGTATTAAAAAAAGGAAAAACTGACTGCAATTTATTCCATTGTCTTTTTAGTGCACTGTCAATTTTCAGCAGTGACGCTGTGCTAGACAGTGCGACTCGTGTGACCTGTCCCTCAGGCAGCGCGCGCGCCCACTCGCAAAGCAGACAGCCGCGCCTCTGCTTCCGCAGGCGTGTTTTTCCATATTCGAAATTCACATTCGAATATTAATTTTCAAGTTCGAATTCCTGTTTTTTAAAACTATTCGAATATATATTCAAATTTAGAATATTCGTTGACAGCCCTAATTGTGTGAGTTTTGGAATGACAAAGTTTTGAAATACAGAAGAAAAGAAATCATTTTTAGATGGATGTAGACTGATATTTATTAAAGTCCCCAATAGTGATGTATGTCTTTGTGTTTTATTCTTTATCATACAGAGAATGGTGTTAAGGATCCCCGCATAGATCGTGCAATTGGAGTTTGCAAAAAGATAGTCGCTGCTTTTTCCTACAGTTGGAAGAAAAGAAGAGAGCTGGGTGTAGCTCAGTCAGAGCTTGGCCTTCCCCATCATCAGCTAACAACAGAATCCCCAACCAGACGGGGCTCCCGCCAAAAGATGATCGAGCGATTCCTGGAACAGGAGAAGGCGATAGCCCGTGTCCTGGGGTCTGATGTTAAAAGCCGCCATCTTGTGCCCTCTTGGCAAGACATCGAGGTTTTGGAGTCAGTAAACAAGGCAGTTAAAGCACTCCAAGACTTTACGGATGCGCTATCAGGTGAAATGTATGTCAGTGTCTCATACATTAAGCCTGTTATCCATCTGTTCAAAACCAGTCTTTTGCAGCCTGAGGACAACGACACGGAGCTTACCCAAACAATAAAAAGGAACATACTGGGATAGCTTGTTGACAAATACAGTGATCCTGTCAAGGATGAGCTCTTGGACATGGCCTCTCTGATGGATCCAAGGTTCCGGACATCCTACATCGACCCAGACAATGTGGAGAAAGTCAAAAGAAGAGCTGTCAGTGAACTTCTGTCTTTCCCCACTGACAAAAGCACACCACAGCCTGGTCCAGTTGTGCAGGTGGACCAGAAAGAGGCAAGGGCTCAGCCAGACCCCAAGAAGAGGAAAAAGACCTTAGCAACCTTCTTCAAGAAGAGTGTTGTGCCAACCTCTGACCAGTCGGAAGAAGCTAAAATAGAGACTGAACTGGCAACCTATCTGCTCTTGCCAGAGGCAGACCCTGACACTGATCCACTGCAGTGGTGGAAGAGCAACGAATCCAACTTCTCAAGGCTCAGTCACCTGGCCAAGAAATACCTCAGTATCCCTGCAACAAGTGCCCCATCTGAGAGGCTTTTCAGTGTGGGGGGAGGAGTTGTCACATGCAGCAGAGCTTGCCTCAAGCCAGAGGCAGTGGACAGGCTGATTTTCCTTGCCAAAAATGTTTAAATGTTATTGACAGCAACTTAAGCAAATATCTCATGTTCTGCACCTCAACCAAAATGTGATTTTTCTTTCCTGTTCATACATTCAGGGACACAAATGGCACGATTTATTTTTTTAAAGCAAAGTTTGCACTTTATCAATTTCAGTTGGAGTTGATGTATTATTTATTTTGCACATTTTGCACTCTGCTAAATTTTTGTTTACATTAGTATTTTACCCAAGACAGAGGTGTTGCCTCTTTATGTTATTATTTAAAATTCTATGCAAAGTGCAATTGAAGACAGAGTATTTTTTCTGTTTTTGGTTTGAAAAATTTAATTCTGCTAAGAGTAAGATGCAGTGCATGTTCATGCCATGTATCCCTGTATGTTGTTGCATTGTTTGGGCTAGATACAAAAATGTCACTGTCTAGTTTTCCTCAGATTTGAATGTATTGTTGATGCTTTAGAAAATGGTGCTACTCTCAAGGTGAATGTTTGTCTCCTTTTAGTCTTCTAGACTACAAAGTGTGACTTAAAACACAGCTGGGACTTTGATTCCAAGAGGGTGTTCATTTATTTATTATTCAGCCCAGAAATGGGGGTTACATTTGTCTTACTTTTGATTAAATAAAAGCAAAATTTGCTTTAAGTTGTCTGCCATTTGTACTTATTGCTTTCCTTAATAAGGAAAATCGGAAAAAAATCGTAAATCGAATTAAAAAAAATAAAATCGGAGATTTTATTTTTAGGCCATATCGCCCAGCCCTAATTGTATCTTTCTTCTATTGTATTTTTCTATGCTAATAATTTATTATTTTCTATGCAGATTCACTTCCCTACAAAATCACCCCAATTATTCTAGAATGATTAATTCTATTCAAATAGAGCTATTCAAATCAACTGGTGAAATTGTTTATTTATACATTGCAATATATATAGGAGAAAACTAAATATCGTAATGTAAGTTTTTTTCCAATATCATGCAGCCCTAATTCATATTATATATATCATACATTTTTAACGGTCATGAAGGAAGTTCTATTTCAAATGTAGTGCCTACTCGACAGTACGCAATTGCAGATGCACCATGAGCGTTGTGTAAACAGTTATTTCAACGTTTAATGAGAAACATTTTAAATGGCAACAGAAAACTCGCCAATTGGAGTGAAGAAGATCCATAAAGTCGATAGAGAAAAAAAACTTGATAGTACTCGGCAATATAATATGAGAATGCGCAATGCAAGAGTCTTCATGTAAACAGGTTGCATGCAGCGTTCGTCCAATCAATGAATCTAATACCGCAAATATGCAAAGAAAGTTAACCGAGGGTTTAGGAGTGTACAGCATGAAACATCAGTTTATAAATACCCAGGATTAATTGTTAACCCCGTGTAAATTATGATCAGTGTAAAGGTTTACAATGACCCAGGGTTAACTATTATTATAAGTGTGAAAAGCCCTCTTGTATGTCAATAATAAGTTATAAAACAGATAGTTCTGGACCTTGATTCTGAATGGTTGAGCTGTATTCTAAGCCATAGTAAATTACTCTACAAGGACTCAAGCCATCCGTCACATAACATTTTCAGTGCTCTTATCACGGTTACAGTACCATAGCATTAAGGCCTGGACTAGTAGGCTCAGAGACAGTTTCTGGTCAATCCTGTTCCTGGAGTACCCACAGCACTGCACATTTTCAAATTTAACTCATCATATAGGCTAGTTAGTAAAGACTCCAAGACCTCTAATATGTGTGTTAGATAAGAGAGACATCAAAAATGTACAGTGCTGGGATTGAAAACCACTGACCTAAATCAAGATATTTCTTATTTTAATACATCATCACTGCAACTAGATATATGAGGTAGCTTAATTTTAAAAGTGTGATTTCTAGACCAGGAAAATGAATATATTTTTCTAAAAATGCTTAATCCTTATCCAGCAAATTATGAACAATGGAAAAGTCATGTAAATTCATTGGTTGAAAAGATATTCAGCTTTTAAAACTTCAGAAATGGAATTACTTGGATTTCAATTATAATTACAAATTAAAATAATTATTTTAAATATTTTAATCTGTAGACACTTCAAATTTATGTAAATAAAAAAGTAATTAAAGTGCATTCAGCTAAACTATTAGCCTACATGAGAGGTATTATGTTCATATTTCAATTCAGTTTATATTATGTTCATATTTTCACACTCACAGAGCTTTTCTGCAGTTCCTCAGACCAGGTAACAGTCTCCTTCGACCCTCTTGTGATGATCTGATGTTTTTAAGGTCAAACTCATCCATCACCTTTTCTGACATCAAGATCAAGTTTGCCAAAGTTGAACATTGTGCAAGAGAAAGGTTTTGGTTACTTGTTCCAGATTGTAAAAATGCCTGCATTTCTTCAACAAGAGAACTATCCTTCATCTCAATCAAGCAGTGACACAGATTCATCCATCGTTCAGGGCTGACATTGTCTTTTGGACTTTCTGTGTTTTCGTGTTTTTTAAGGTTTTGGATTATTTTCTTGATGCTCTTTGGGTTGTTCTCTGTGTGAATCAGCAGATCCTGTAAGAGTCTCTGATTGGACTTCAGCGAGATGCCATGAAGGAATCGAAGGAAAAGATCCAGGTGTCCATTTTTACACTTCAAGGCTTTATTCATTGCTCCCTTCAGAAACACATCCAGAGAAACAAATCTACACAGAATTTTGGACTTTCCTTTCAGGAACATTTTCATAACTTCACTCTTCTTGTGTAAATAACAGAAAAACACATACAGCGCTGCAAAAAACTCCTGAAAGCTGAGATGTACAAAACTGTAAACCTTCCTGTGATAAATCACAGATTCCTCCCTAAAGATCTCAGTGCAAATCCCAGAATACACTGACGCTTCAGTGATGTCTATGCCGCTCTCAATCAGGTCCTCCTCATAGAACATCACATTGCCCTTCATCAGCTGATTGAAAGCCAGTTTAGCAAGTTTCACAATCACTTCTCTGTTGGACTGCAGGAGTTTCTCTGGATCTCTCTCTTCATACTTCTGGTTCCTCATACTAGTTTGAATGAGGAGGAAGTGTATGTACATTTCAGTCAGAGTTTGAGGGATTTCTGCACTGAGATCTTGTTTCAGGATGTTTTGAAGCACAGTGGCTGAGATCCAGCAGAAGACGGGTATGTGACACATGATGTGGAGGCTTCTTGCTCTTCTGATGTGTGAGATGATTCTGCTGGCTTGATCCTCATCACTGATTCTCTTCCTGAAATATTCCTCCTTCTGAGGGTCATTGAATCCCTGAATTTCTGTCACACAGTTGATGTATTTGGAGGGGATCTGATTGGCTGCTGCTGGTCTGGTGGTGATCCAGATGAGAGCAGAGGGAAGCAGATCTCCTTTCATGAGGTTTGACATCAACACACCCACTGATGAAGACTCAGTCACATCAGAAACTTTCTCACTGTCTGAAAACATCAGTGTAATTCTGCTCTCATCCAGACCATCAAATATGAACACAACTGTACATTCATCATAAATCTTTGAGTCCAGATCTTGAAGTTCAGGATGAAAGTCCAGCAGAAGTCTGTGAAGACTGTACTGATGATCTTTAATCAAGTTCAGCTCTCTAAATGGAAGCACAAACATGAAATCTACATCCTGATTGGCTTTTCCCTCAGCCCAGTCCAGAATGAACTTCTGCACAGAGACGGTTTTTCCAATTCCAGCGATGCCTTTAGTAAGAACAGTCTTGATTTTGTCCTTCTCTCTTCTCTTCTCCTCATATCCTAGTTCAGGTGAAGGATCAAAGATGTCATTGCAGTTGATTGGAGTGTCTTGGAGGGTCTTGTAACTTTTCTCCATCTGTAGCACCTCATGTTCTTCATTCACTCCTTCACTCTCTCCCTCTATGATGTACAGCTGTGTGTAAATCCTGTTCAGGAGGGTCTGATTCTCCTGTAGTTTGATTCCCTCAAATAAGCTCTCATACTTGTTCTTCATGCTGGTTTTGTGCTGGTCTTTGACTCTCTGCAGATCATCATGCACTGGCTGGTGAGAATCGAGCTGCAGGGCTGCTTCTGTGTCATGATGACTGATGTGTTTCTGACAGGAGGAGGATGAGCTGGTCTGACAGGACACATCTCTGATCTGGTCAGCTCTCACACCACTGAAAACACATTAAGAAGACAGAGACACAAAAACCTCTGTTAAAATAAATATAAAAATCATACTACATGTAGAAACTGACTTCCTAATATCACACATGGAGATCCTTGGCAAGCTCTTGCACAGATTTTATTTACCCATGTTGCCAACAAACTGTTAGTGAATTATGCACATCAGGCATTTGGGGGCAGATAATGTCCTGCATATTAAAAGTAATGAGACATCAATATTTCAGTAGTTAAAATGTTCAAATAAAAGAGAAAGGCGGCTAAAATTCTTGACCAGATTTAACAAAAACCATTATTGTAAAATATCACAGAAACACTGACATGAAGAAAAAGCAGTGTTCATGTGAAATGATTACATGCAATTGATTTACTAGTAAATGGCGACGGATGATACTTAAATCAAAGGCTTAAAGGTTATTGCCGCCTCATACATGTACAGTATACGATTTTTTACCAAAACAAACAACTTTAATGATTTATTTTCCCACAAAATGTATTGATCCATCAATATTCATTAAAAACATGTACTTTTTTCTGCAATCATATACTATGCATAAAGAGCAAATGGCTCTGAATAGAGAGTGAGATTCCAGAGGCAGCCAGAAAAACATACTCAGTTAATATTAGATCAATACTATTATTAAAACTACACCTGCAGACCTGAGTTCACCTTCACTGCACCACAGTTTGACAGTGTTCAGACCCTCAACATATCAATAATCTCAGACAGCAGCGTTTGATCAATATCATCAGCTCTGTCGGCCTAGAGAAGTTTTAGATGCTGCTCTGATCAGACTCTTCACTGAGAGCAACATCCTTCCTCTGAACCTCAAATAATACTGGCATTAATCAAAATAATTATGCTGTTTTGTGCATATATGATACATCTTCTGTTAAGCTGCTTTATATTCTAAAAAGTTTTAAACAAATAAACTGTAGTAACTATTTTGATGGTTCACTTTAGACATTCTACTAACCAGAAGTTACTTTGCAACTACATGTGAACTACAAGTCATTAGAGTATGAGTAGACTGTTTAATATCTGCTAAGACTTTATTTTGATGATCCTCAACAGACATTTTACTGACTATAAGCAACTTTACATTTACATGTCAACTTATTCTACTAACCCGAACCCTAACACCTTACCCTAACCTAACAGTCTACTAACAGTCTACTAACAGTCTACTAATACTCTAATGAGAGTTAGTTGACATGTAGTTGCAAAGTTACTTATAGTTAGTAGAACATCTAAAGGCACTTTTCCACTGTGTGGTTCGACTCAGCATGACTGGGCTCAGCTCGGCTCTCTTTATTTTTGGCTCAGTTTGCTTTTCCACTGCAGTTTAGCACCGCTTCTAAGTGATCATAGGCGCCGATCTCATGGTCAAGCACCCACAGAAAAATACGAGACATATTGTATTGATTTTAACCAATAAAAAATCTAGTGCAGTTTTCAGACACGATTATCTTCACCTTTTTATAGTTTATTTGAGGCAGTTTCTATGGTGTTATTTTAATGTCAAATGTTGAGAGCGCATCCAAGTAATGTGCGAGCACAAATCTCTCAACTCGCAGGCAGATCTCCTTCACTCTCACACAGAACTGGACGCTCGTTCTCAAATATACAGTCTCAGACTCTTGTCTGCTCTCGCTCAGACATTACGTGTGCATGCTCAAACTCAAAATCTCTACTTGCTCTTTCTCTAGAATGTTCTTCTCTCCTGGATTTAATGTTGCCAGAAGCTTTCAACCACCAGACTTTCACGATTGACTGACGAAATAACACGTGTACCTTTCAATTGTAAAGAAATTACGGATTCGCCTTTATTTCATGAGATAGCATTTTCAAGCTGATTTTAGTCAGCCAGTTCTCAAGTTACTTTATTATTTAATAGTTATTTTTGAGTTAACTGCTTATTGTAAATAGGTATTTATTGAATTATTTTTTTTAGTGAAACGGTATGGGTCATCAGATATCAGCAATAGCTGAATATATATATATATATATATATATATATATATATCCCCACAAAGATAAATGGTAAATGTATGGTAGTATATCCCGCTCTGCGCTTTGAGAAGACTGTGGGACACAAGCAGGACAGAGTCCATCTCTTGCCTATTATCTTTGTGTTTTCTTCCAATGTTCCAAAGCAATGAACACTGATTGTAAAAGGGCAGAAGAGAGAATTTTATCTTTCACACAAGCAAGCTATGAATAGGTATTTGATGCTGCGCTGCGAAAGATAACAAAAATGAATTACCTGTGCATGTGAAATGCACTATACAAATAAACTTGACTTCCTTTATACTGTGTCCAACAAGCACAAATTGTGTAAAAAATTCCCTCCAAAAGGAGACGTGAGTGACAATTTGGGAAAAGAAACAAGAGATTCCATGTCCAGAGGAACAGGCTAATTCAAGTAATAGGTTATTGTTAAATTTGTGAAAAATCGCAAAACAGAATAAACCGACATATGGTTAATTATAGTTTGTGGGCTCTCACGTACGTACCGCTCTCATTCGGCACGAATCCAAACGTTTCCATTGTCACGATGTAACATTTGGTTGCTAACCTATCATTTATTTTGTATACAAGGCTTTGCACTTCACTCGTGTCCTGATTTCCAGGTAAAACAGCGTTCACCGGCACAAAAATGTGTTTTGGTTTACCACTGCCGATGGTACTCAGTTATCACACTGACCGACACAGCCCTTAACAAAAGTGGATAATTTTGAACATAATTTACTTTTCACAGTAAATGCAGATAAATATCGAACATTTAATTTACATATTTTTAATTAAATTAAAGTTCTAGAACTTCTGTGCCGCCCCCAGTCTGAGAACCACTGACTTACAATAATTACCTTGTATTAGTTTTTGCTGAAGTTAGGGCTGGGCGATATATATCGCGATATTGTTATGCGCATCTCGTCAGTAAAGCCGGTTCCTTGATTAGTAGTAAATCGCCATCACCTGCTTTCAGATGAAGCGGCATTTAGGGCTGAGGAGATAATTAAGTGATTAATTTAGTGATGATTGAGCATTATTGAAGACACCTGATGTTAACAAGCAGAATCACTGAAGAAGAAAATCACAAATTGTAAGTTACCATTAAGGTGATGGGTGTTTGCTTTAGTTGGGCTCTATCTAGACCATTACATGTTTACTTTAATATTTACTGTTGTTTGTCTGTTGTTATTGATTTATAACAGTTAAATGAACAAAGTAAAATGTTATTTTATAGTGTTGGTTATGTTATGACATAATCATGCTGTGATCTGAAAAAGGAAACTTATTGAGATAGTTTGGTTTAACTTGTTAGCAGCAGTTTAGTGATTCTTCAGCCTATGATTATCAGTACTTTACTTATATTTCAAAATATATTTAAACATTGTTCTGATCAAGACACATTCAGATAAATTCATTTAAAACACAGACATCAATAATCAGCCTGTGAATCTCAACAATGGTGACAATAATAAAGCATGTTGCAGTGGCTGCCACCAATCACAACTCATTTATGGCTCCCATCATGCATTGCGGTATGAATAAATTATGATCTGAATTGTCTATGTAATTTACTTTTCCTAATTGAATATTCTGCTCCTCACCATTGTTGAGATGCATAGACTGAATCTTGACATCTGTGTGTGACTAAAAGAATGATTTTTTTTAAACAACTTTTAAGAAATCCTTTATATTATATCAAAAATTCTGGGCATTTATGCAGATTCACTAACCAACAATATAAATTGAAGTCAGAAAGAAGGATTTTAAAGAGTTCAGTGATCAAGTTCAAATGATGATTGTCATAACATAACCAACACCATCAGATCACTTTTTTCTTTGTTCAACTGGTGATTATAATTTAGAAACAACAGACAGACAAAATCTAAAGTTAATAATATATGGGTCAAGAGTCCAACTAAAGCAACCATTGATCGTCATAACGGTGGCTTACAATTTGTGATTTTCTCCTTCAGTGATTCTGCTTGTTAACATCAGGTGTCTTCAATAATAGTCAATCATCACTTTAAATGAATCACTTAATTATCTCATTAACTTCAACACTCTTGCGTGTGGACTCATACACACTCCCAGGAGTGTTCATTTAACACTGGAGTTTTTGCTGTTTACAAAGAGCCGTAGTTAACTGACAAGCTGAGCCATATCGCATTAATTATCGCTGGCGATACGTCCACGATATTAATGCGATATGGCTCAGCTTGTCAGTTAACTACGGTTCTTTGTAGTAAATGCCGCTAGGGCTGGGCGATATATCGCACGATATTGTTATGCGCATCTCATCAGTAAAGCCGGTTCCTTGATTAGTAGTAAATCACCATCACCTGCTTTCAGATGAAGCGGCATTTACTACAAAGAGCCGTAGTTAACTGACAAGCTGAGCCATATCGCATTAAAATCGCGGACGTATCGCCAGCGATAATTAATGCGATATGACTCAGCTTGTCAGTTAACTACGGCTCTTTGTACACAGCAAAAACTCCAGTGTTAATTTCACTAACTATTCGTGTATCTTTCACAATCAGCAATGTCAACATAGGTCAATGAATGATAACGAAAACGGTTGTCAACTAGACTGAACAATTTCGGTGTAACAATAAGACAGTAGGAAGTAATATTACTGTAGGCCTACTGAACGTGTCTGGAAATGTGTATTATAAACAATATGATCGTAGTGGGATGAGTGACGTTAGACAGTAGATCTAACGTTAGTACATAAAATAAAAGTTACATCCTAAAGCACCTACTTTTTGTTATCATGGAACAGTCTTTTGTATTAATTTCATGTCTCATGTATGTTGTATTTTACCTTGCTATTTCATTACAGTTTACTATTATTTATTTCAGCATATCTGAAAACTTGTAATTTATCAGAAAAAAAAGCCAACTCAGGGTCTGTTTTTATACCTAAAACAAAGCGGAGGTCTCTCCATAATTCAAACGCTCTGCCAATGTTGATCCGTGTTTTCGTCCTGAGTCGATCCGATTGACGTTTGGCCTGACGAGCTTCAGCAGATATTTTTTTTTTTTTTTTTGAGTTTGTGTTGGAGTCTGTGTTGTGCTGGAGGCAGGTCGTTTTTTGGTGTTATCAGACTCCATGTCGTTAGCTGCAGTGCCGTCGCATAGACTGTTTATAAAAAGGAGAGAGGCTCGGGAGCGCGCATGCACGTCACATCCGGTAGATTTCGCAGAAAATCCGACCCGGAGACTTCACATAAAAATAGGAATACTGGCCTTCACAGGTAATAGCAAAACACGAAAAGTGGATCATTGTAATGTGTGATTACAACCCCTTCACAGACAGGCAATAAAAAAAGGATTAATTTTATAAAAAAAGTTACATACAGCACCTTTAAGTGTGCTTGCTGAAAGCAGCACACTTATTGTTCTTCTTAAGTTTTCTTCTTATTATTATTATTATTAAGTGTGCTTGCTGAAAGCAGCACACTTATTGTTCTTCTTAAGTTTTCTTATTATTATTATTATTAAGTGTGCTTGCTGAAAGCAGCACACTTATTGTTCTTCTTAAGTTTTCTTCTTCTTATTAAGTGTGCTTGCTGAAAGCAGCACACTTACTGTTCTTCTTAAGTTTTCTTCTTATTATTATTATTATTATTATTAAGTGTGCTTGCTGAAAGCAGCACACTTATAGTTCTTCTTAAGTTTTCTTATTATTATTAAGTGTGCTTGCTGAAAGCCTAGGCCCTTTGAGACAGAGACACCGTTCCAACTTTAAAACGTACGGTCAGTACCGGATTAAGTTGCTCTCGAAGATGACATCACGAGTCCATGTCGTTTGTCCGCCACACTGGATTGAACAGAAAGCGAAACTAAATTTTCACAGGTCACAAATTTAGTCCGAACTTCACGAAACTAGACGTACATGATCCTTAGACCAAGCCTCACAAAAGTTACTAGAAGGATTTTTGATTTTCGGAAGCGTTTGCCCGTCACAGCCAAACGAAAACGGCGGCGTAGTCGCCAAAACAGGAAGTAGTTCATATTTCAGGAACTCTATCACGTATCGAAACCAAACTTTGTACATTAACTCAAGACTCCAATGTGAGGATGTACAAGATCAATTTTTTTTTTTAAAAATTCAAAATTTTACATAATTTGGCAACCCCCCCCCCCCAGCTATTTGGTCAGCTCCTGCGCCTAGGCCCTTTGAGACAGAGACACCGTTCCAACTTTAAAACGTCCGGTCAGTACCGGATTAAGTTGCTCGCGAAGATGACATCATGAGTCCATGTCGTTTGTCCGCAATATTGGATTGAACAGAAAGCTAAACTAAAGTTTCACAGGTCACAAATTTGGTCCGAACTTCACGAAACTGGACGTACATGATCCTTGGACCAAGCCTCACAAAAGTTACTAGAAGGATTTTTGATTTTCGGAAGCGTTTGCCCGTCACAGCCAAACGAAATCGGCGGCGTAGTCGCCAAACAGGAAGTTGTCCATATCTCAGGAACTCTGTCACGTATCGAAACCAAACTTTATACATGAACTCGGGACTCCAATGTGAGGAAGCACAAGATCTGAATTTTTTATTTTTATTTTTTATTTCAGGCTAATAGACAAACCCATTTACCTATGTCTATGCAAGAGTTTCACCTTTTAATGTTAATGCATTTAGACAGTAGGTGGCACTGTTGTATTACATTTCACAGAGCAGCCAAGTCAGTGTATAGACTGCATTCGTTTTTACCAGGTTTGTCTTAATAAATGCAGGCATGAATTTCGTTTTTTGCATTGGTCTATTTTAATCATCTTCATTTATTAATACAGATTTGTATGCATGAATTGTGCATTTCCAATCCTCAAAGCAGTTAATAAAAAAAAAAAAAAAATAAAACTTTATACAAAATACATCATGCTCTTCTTCGATAACCGAACAAACAATTCATTGTCTGTGGCTGTGTTTGTGCGTACTGGAAATATGCTGCGTGTAACAATAGAAAACAAGGAGAAACGCACAGTCACATGCTCAAACAATCAACAACGTCGCTCTAGAGGTGCGTTGTGGACTGCGAAGTGGACTTCACAGGGTTTTCCGCCATCTTAAGTTAGAGTCTAATCCGAAGGGAGCGAACATGTTCAGTTCGAAGGGCACTGCGCACGGCATAGGGAATAAGGGAACATCGATACATCACTTCACAGGAAGTGGAGAGCCATGATCACCCAACTGTCATTTCGCGCACCATGTCGATCATCACCAGTCAGAACGGTCATAACGATGGAGGAGTTTACGTATGTGTGCAAGTAATACATTTCGCCATTGTTATACAAATGACAGTATTTTTAACGGTTATTGTTGTGAATACATATACTATTTTTGATGATTATAATTTACCTCAGTGAATGCAGCCAGCTTAGCTAGTTTGTGAAGTAAAGTGATTTTATTTTAGGTAGTTGTAAAATAGTGCAATATAATTGTAAATATATAATATAATAATAAAAATTAAAATATGAATGTAGTCCTATATATATTTGTTATATCATAATCTGCGCGACTCCGTCGTTGACTTTCTTTGATGACATTTGCTGGGCGTTTCAAATGAGCGGTTATTGTCAGTGAAGTCCACTTCAACTGATATACTGTGCTCAGGGAGTAGGTGAGCAGTGAACACTGCATATGGACCCTGTCGAATGGAACGCACATTAGATGTGTAAAAACAAGTGGAAAGCGCGAGCGCGCCGCTGTCTCCTTTCCACAAGCGCTTGTTCTCCTGTGGCGTCTGTCGTTGCTATGCAACCATGAACTGCGCTCTCCATGATGACAAGAGCTGTGACTGAAATCGCTCCCTATCCACTATATAGTGCACTATTTAGGGTGTCGGCCATTTTGTAGTGGTGTCCGAATTCTGAGTGAACGACATCATTCCCTACATTCTTCACTACTTTTATCCACAATCCTCTCTGAATTCGAGTGTACATACGATGTACACTTGCTGAGACACTATTTCCCACAATCCAACACGATAAGGCGATAGAGCGCGAATGAAAAATAAACAAAAATGTCACCATGGCAACGGTGCACGCGAGTTAGAAAACAATCATTTATAAGACCAGACGCCTGGTTATTTATTTATATATACCGTTATATCTATATTTGAAAAATCAAATGTGTTGTGTAGTGTTTTGTTCTCTTTTATTTTCACATATAAATGTAAAAAGTAAATAAATATGACAAGCAAGTGTTTTTATTATCTTTTTTTTTAATCAAATAACGCAATAAACGTGAAAAATACATACATACAATTGTTACATACAATTCATACAGCCAAAAAAAGGAAATATTAAAGATGGGTAGGTAATGTTTATGACAAATTGTCTGAGCTCTCTGGCGCGTGATAATTATGTCAGCGTCCGAATTCTTTGCTGATGTAGTGCACTCAACTGCCATTCACTATGTAGGGATTAGTGAACGAGTGAGCGGTTTCAGACACAGCTAAGCAAGTATCAGCAAAAGATTAATAGATTTCTAGCCCTTGCATTAGCTTTACTACTAGATATATTTATGGAGATGGAAAATAATAAGGCGCCCTGTACAGCTATGATCAGCTGTTGGGCCGAGCATTCAATGTTGTTACGCTGCAAGCTGATGGTTCGTTGCTGCCGCGCTCTATCACTCGCACACCACGGCCAGGGCTCAGCGGAAGACAGAAAATGCCGGTCCAGCACTGATTGAGGAATTAAATTGGAAAATAAAAGACAGTTTGACATCTTTTTTCTCGCATTCTCACATTTTTTCTCGCATCTCACATCTATCCACTACCTGCTAACGTTAGTGCACTGCACCCGAGCAAGCACACTTTGCAGTTCCTCCGGAAATGCATTTTTCTAGTTATTATTATTATTCCCGGGAGAAAAATTTTGGCCAGCTCCTGCGCCTAGGCCCTTTGAGACAGAGACACCGTTCCAACTTTAAAACGTACGGTCAGTACCGGTTTAAGTTGCTCGCGAAGATGACATCACGAGTCCATGTCGTTTGTCCGCCACACTGGATTGAACAGAAAGCGAAACTAAATTTTCACAGGTCACAAATTTAGTCCGAACTTCACGAAACTGGACGTGCATGATCCTTGGACCAAGCCTCACAAAAGTTACTAGAAGGATTTTTGATTTTCGGAAGCGTTTGCCCGTCACAGCCAAACGAAATCGGCGGCGTAGTCGCCAAAACAGGAAGTAGTTCATATTTCAGGAACTCTGTCACGTATCGAAACCAAACTTTGTACATTAACTCAAGACTCCAATGTGAGGATGTACAAGATAAAAAAAATTAAAAAAAAATTCAAAATTTTACATCATTTGGCAACCCCCCCCCCCCCCAGCTATTTGGTCAGCTCCTGCGCCTAGGCCCTTTGAGACAGAGACACCGTTCCAACTTTAAAACGTCCGGTCAGTACCGGTGTAAGTTGCTCGCGAAGATGACATCACGAGTCCATGTTGTTTGTCCGCAATATTGGATTGAACAGAAAGCTAAACTAAAGTTTCACAGGTCACAAATTTGGTCCGAACTTCACGAAAATGGACGTACATGATCCTTGGACCAAGCCTCACAAAAGTTACTAGAAGGATTTTTGATTTTCGAAAGCGTTTGCCCGTCACAGCCAAACGAAATCAGCGGCGTAGTCGCCAAACAGGAAGTCATCCATATCTCAGGAACTCTGTCACGTATCGAAACCAAACTTTATACATGAACTCGGGACTCCAATGTGAGGAAGCACAAGATCTGAATTTTTTTTTTTTTTATTATTATTTCAGGCTAATAGACAAACCCATTTACCTATGTCTATGCAAGAGTTTCACCTCACACTTTTAATGTTAATGCATTTAGACAGTAGGTGGCACTGTTGTATTACATTTCACAGAGCTGCCAAGTCAGTGTATATACTGCATTCGTTTTTACTAGGTTTGTCTTAATAAATGCAGGCATGAATTTCGTTTTTTGCATTGGTCTAATTTAATCATCATCTGTATATTAATATATACAGAATTGTATGCATGAATTGTGCATTTCCAGTTCTCAAAGCAGTTAATAACAAAAAAAAAAAAAAACTTTATACAAGATACATCATGCTCTTCTTCGCTAACCGAACAAACAATTAATTGTCTGTGGCTGTGTTTGTGCGCACGGGAAATATGCTGCGCATAACAAAAGAAAACAAGGAGAAACGCGCAGTCACATGCTCAAACAATCAACAGGTGCGTTCCATTTGACCATAAGTGGACTGCGAAGTGGACTTCACAGGGTTTTCCGCCATCTTAAGTTAGATTCTAATCCGAAGGGAGCGAACATGTTTAGTTCGAAGGACACTGCACACGGCATAGGGAATAAGGGAACATCGATACATCACTTCACAGGAAGTGGAGAGCGATATCACAACTGTCATTTCGCGCATCACGTCATCACCAGTCAGAACGGTCATAACTAACGATGGAGGAGTTTACGTATGTGTGTAAGTATTCATTTCGCCATTGTTATACAAATGACAGTATTTTTAACGGTTATTGTTGTGAATATTACATATACTATTTTTGATGATTATAATTTACCTCAGTGAATGCAGCCAGCTTAGCTAGTTTGTGAGGTAAAGTGATTTTATTTTAGGTAGTTGTAAAATAGTGCAATATAATTGTAAATATATAAAAAATAAAATATGAATGTAGTCCTATATTTATGATAATCTGCGCGACTCCGTCGTTGACTTTCTTTGATAACATTTGCAGGGCGTTTCAAATGAGCGGGTATTGTCAGTGAAGTCCACTTCAACTGATATACCGTGCTCAGGGGGTAGGGGAGCAGTGAACATTGCGTATGGACCCTGTCGAATGGAACGCACATTACATGTGTAAAAACCATAAAACAAGTGGAAAGCGCGAGCGCGCAGCTGTCTCCTTTCCACAAGCGCTTGTTCTCCTGTGGTGTCTGTCGTTGCTATGCAACCGTGAACTGCGCTCTCCATGATGACAAGAGCTGTGTCTGAAATCGCTCCCTATCCACTATATAGTGCACTATTTAGGGTGTCGGCCATTTTGTAGTGGTGTCCGAATTCTGAGTGAACGACATCATTCCCTACATTCTTCACTACTTTTACCCACAATCCTCTCTGAATTCGAGTGTACATACGATGTACACTTGCTGAGACACTATTTCCCACAATCCGACTCAATAAGGCGATAGAGCGCGAATAAAAAATAAACAAAAATGTCACCATGGCAACGGTGCACGCGAGTTAGAAAACAATCATTTATAAGACCAGACGCCTGGTTATTTATTTATCTATACCGTTATATCTATATTTGAATAAAAAAATGTGTTGTGTAGTGTTTTGTTCTCTTTAATTTTCACATATAAATGTAAAAAGTAAATAAATATGACAAGCAAGTGTTTTTATTATCTTTTTTTTAAATCAAATAACGCAATAAACGTGAAAAATACATACATACAATTGTTACATACAATTCATACAGCCAAAAAAAGGAAATATTAAAGATGGGTAGGTAATGTTTATGACAAATTGTCTGAGCTCTCTGGCGCGTGATAATTATGTCAGCGTCCGAATTCTTTGCTGATGTACTGCACTCAACTGCCATTCATTATGTAGGGATTAGTGAACGAGTGAGCGGTTTCAGACACAGCTAAGGAAGTATCAGCAAAAGATTAATAGATTTCTAGCCCTTGCATTAGCTTTACTACTAGATATATTTATGGAGATGGAAAATAATAAGGCGCCCTGTACAGCTATGATCAGCTGTTCGGCCGAGCATTCAATGTTGTTACGCTGCAAGCTGATGGTTTGTTGCTGCCGCGCTCTATCACTCGCACACCATAAAGAGCAAATTTTTTTTAATGTTTCAATTTCGTGATTAAAATGACATAATTTGGAAGCGGATAATTTCTTCACAAACAGCTCATTATGACTCAATGTTAGAATGCTGCACCTACACTCGATAGTGTGAATAAGATCAGCGCAACGCAGACCACTGCATTGAAAGGGTAAAACATATGATCTGTCTACGGCCAGGGCTCAGCGGAAGACAGAAAATGCCGGTCCAGCGCTGATTGAGGAATTAAATTCAAAAATAAAAGACAGTTTTACATCTTTTTTCTCGCATTCTCGCATTTTTTCTCGCATCTCGCATCTCGCATCTATCCACTACCTGCTAACGTTAGTGCACTGCACCCGAGCAAGCACACTTTGCAGTTCCTCCGGAAATGCATTTTTCTAGTTATTATTATTCCCGGGAGAAAAATTTTGGCCAGCTCCTGCGCCTAGGCCCTTACAAAAGTTACTAGAAGGATTTTTGATTTTCGGAAGCGTTTGCCCGTCACAGCCAAACGAAAACGGCGGCGTAGTCGCCAAAACAGGAAGTAGTTCATATTTCAGGAACTCTGTCACGTATCGAAACCAAACTTTGTACATGAACTCAAGACTCCAATGTGAGGATGTACAAGATAAATTTTTTTTTTAAAAAAATCCAAAATTTTACATAATTTGGCAAACCCCCCCCCCAGCTATTTGGTCAGCTCCTGCGCCTAGGCCCTTTGAGACAGAGACACCGTTCCAACTTTAAAACGTCCGGTCAGTACCGGTGTAAGTTGCTCGTGAAGATGACATCACGAGTCCATGTCGTTTGTCCGCAATATTGGATTGAACAGGAAGCTAAACTAAAGTTTCACAGGTCACAAATTTGGTCCGAACTTCACGAAACTGGACGTACATGATCCTTGGACCAATCCTCACAAAAGTTACTAGAAGGATTTTTGATTTTCAGAAGCGTTTGCCCGTCACAGACAAACGAAATCAGCGGCGTAGTCGCCAAACAGGAAGTCGTCCATATCTCAGGAACTCTGTCACGTATCGAAACCAAACTTTATACATGAACTCGGGACTCCAATGTGAGGAAGCACAAGATCTGATTTTTTTATTTTTATTTCAGGCTAATAGACAAACCCATTTACCTATGTCTATGCAAGAGTTTCACCTTTTAATGTTAATGCATTTAGACAGTAGGTGGCACTGTTGTATTACATTTCACAGAGCTGCCAAGTCAGTGTATAGACTGCATTCGTTTTTACCAGGTTTGTCTTAATAAATGCAGGCATGAATTTCGTTTTTTGCATTGGTCTATTTTAATCATCTTCATTTATTAATACAGATTTGTATGCATGAATTGTGCATTTCCAATCCTCAAAGCAGTTAATAAAAAAATAAAAAAAAACTTTATACAAAATACATCATGCTCTTCTTCGATAACCGAACAAACAATTCATTGTCTGTGGCTGTGTTTGTGCGTACGGGAAATATGCTGCGTATAACAATAGAAAACAAGGAGAAACGCACAGTCACATGCTCAAACAATCAACAACGTCGCTCTAGAGGTGCGTTGTGGACTGCGAAGTGGACTTCACAGGGTTTTCCGCCATCTTAAGTTAGAGTCTAATCCGAAGGGAGCGAACATGTTCAGTTCGAAGGGCACTGCGCACGGCATAGGGAATAAGGGAACATCGATACATCACTTCACAGGAAGTGGAGAGCGATGATCACCCAACTGTCATTTCGCGCACCATGTCGATCATCACCAGTCAGAACGGTCATAATGATGGAGGAGTTTACGTATGTGTGCAAGTAATACATTTCGCCATTGTTATACAAATGACAGTATTTTTAACGGTTATTGTTGTGAATATTACATATACTATTTTTGATGATTATAATTTACCTCAGTGAATGCAGCCAGCTTAGCTAGTTTGTGAAGTAAAGTGATTTTATTTTAGGTAGTTGTAAAATAGTGCAATATAATTGTAAATATATAATATAATAATAAAAATTAAAATATGAATGTAGTCCTATATATATTTGTTATATCATAATCTGCGCGACTCCGTCGTTGACTTTCTTTGATGACATTTGCTGGGCGTTTCAAATGAGCGGTTATTGTCAGTGAAGTCCACTTCAACTGATATACTGTGCTCAGGGAGTAGGGGAGCAGTGAAAACTGCATATGGACCCTGTCGAATGGAACGCACATTAGATGTGTAAAAACAAGTGGAAAGCGCGAGCGCGCCGCTGTCTCCTTTCCACAAGCGCTTGTTCTCCTGTGGCGTCTGTCGTTGCTATGCAACCATGAACTGCGCTCTCCATGATGACAAGAGCTGTGACTGAAATCGCTCCCTATCCACTATATAGTGCACTATTTAGGGTGTCGGCCATTTTGTAGTGGTGTCCGAATTCTGAGTGAACGACATCATTCCCTCCATTCTTCACTACTTTTATCCACAATCCTCTCTGAATTCGAGTGTACATACGATGTACACTTGCTGAGACACTATTTCCCACAATCCAACACGATAAGGCGATAGAGCACGAATGAAAAATAAACAAAAATGTCACCATGGCAACGGTGCACGCGAGTTAGAAAACAATCATTTATAAGACCAGACGCCTGGTTATTTATTTATATATACCGTTAGGCTATATCTATATTTGAAAAATCAAATGTGTTGTGTAGTGTTTTGTGTTCTTTTATTTTCACATATAAATGTAAAAAGTAAATAAATATGACAAGCAAGTGTTTTTATTATCTTTTTTTTTTTATTCAAATAACGCAATAAACGTGAAAAATACATACATACAATTGTTACATACAATTCATACAGCCAAAAAAAGGAAATATTAAAGATGGGTAGGTAATGTTTATGACAAATTGTCTGAGCTCTCTGGCGCGTGATAATTATGTCAGCGTCCGAATTCTTTGCTGATCTAGTGCACTCAACTGCCATTCACTATAGGGATTAGTGAACGAGTAAGCGGTTTCAGACACAGCTAAGCAAGTATCAGCAAAAGATTAATAGATTTCTAGCCCTTGCATTAGCTTTACTACTAGATATATTTATGGAGATGGAAAATAATAAGGCGCCCTGTACAGCTATGATCAGCTGTTCGGCCGAGCATTCAATGTTGTTACGCTGCAAGCTGATGGTTCGTTGCTGCCGCGCTCTATCACTCGCACACCACGGCCAGGGCTCAGCGGAAGACAGAAAATGCCGGTCCAGCACTGATTGAGGAATTAAATTAGAAAATAAAAGACAGTTTGACATCTTTTTTCTCGCATTCTCACATTTTTTCTCGCATCTCACATCTATCCACTACCTGCTAACGTTAGTGCACTGCACCCGAGCAAGCACACTTTGCAGTTCCTCCGGAAATGCATTTTTAAGTGTGCTTGCTGAAAGCAGCACACTTACTGTTCTTCTTAAGTTTTCTTCTTATTATTATTATTATTAAGTGTGCTTGCTGAAAGCAGCACACTTACTGTTCTTCTTAAGTTTTCTTCTTCTTATTATTATTATTAAGTGTGCTTGCTGAAAGCAGCACACTTATAGTTCTTCTTAAGTTTTCTTATTATTAAGTGTGCTTGCTGAAAGCAGCACACTTATAGTTCTTCTTAAGTTTTCTTATTATTAAGTGTGCTTGCTGAAAGCAGCACACTTACTGTTCTTCTTAAGTTTTCTTATTATTATTATTATTATTATTATTATTCCCGGGAGAAAAATTTTGGCCAGCTCCTGCGCCTAGGCCCTTTGAGACAGAGACACCGTTCCAACTTTAAAACGTACGGTCAGTACCGGTGTAAGTTGCTCGCGAAGATGACATCACGAGTCCATGTCGTTTGTCCGCCACACTGGATTGAACAGAAAGCGAAACTAAATTTTCACAGGTCACAAATTTAGTCCGAACTTCACGAAACTAGACGTACATGATCCTTGGACCAAGCCTCACAAAAGTTACTAGAAGGATTTTTGATTTTCGGAAGCGTTTGCCCGTCACAGCCAAACGAAATCAGCGGCGTAGTCGCCAAACAGGAAGTCGTCCATATCTCAGGAACTCTGTCACGTATCGAAACCAAACTTTATACATGAACTCGGGACTCCAATGTGAGGAAGCACAAGATCTGAATTTTTTTTATTTTTTTTTATTTCAGGCTAATAGACAAACACATTTACCTATGTCTATGCAAGAGTTTCACCTTTTAATGTTAATGCATTTAGACAGTAGGTGGCACTGTTGTATTACATTTCACAGAGCAGCCAAGTCAGTTTATAGACTGCATTCGTTTTTACCAGGTTTGTCTTAATAAATGCAGGCATGAATTTCGTTTTTTGCATTGGTCTATTTTAATCATCTTCATTTATTAATATATACAGATTTGTATGCATGAATTGTGCATTTCCAATCCTCAAAGCAGTTAATAAAAAATAAAAATAATTTAAAAAAAAACTTTATACAAAATACATCATGCTCTTCTTCGATAACCGAACAAACAATTCATTGTCTGTGGCTGTGTTTGTGCGTACGGGAAATATGCTGCGCATAACAATAGAAAACAAGGAGAAATGCACAGTCACATGCTCAAACAATCAACAACGTCGCTCTAGAGGTGCGTTGTGGACTGCGAAGTGGACTTCACAGGGTTTTCCGCCATCTTAAGTTAGAGTCTAATCCAAAGGGAGCGAACATGTTCAGTTCGAAGGGCACTGCGCACGGCATAGGGAATAAGGGAACATCGATACATCACTTCACAGGAAGTGGAGAGCGATGATCACACACCCAACTGTCACACGTCATCACCAGTCAGAACGGTCATAACGATGGAGGAGTTTACGTATGTGTGCAAGTAATACATTTCGCCATTGTTATACAAATGACAGTATTTTTAACGGTTATTGTTGTGAATATTACATATACTATTTTTGATGATTATAATTTACCTCAGTGAATGCAGCCAGCTTAGCTAGTTTGTGAAGTAAAGTGATTTTATTTTAGGTAGTTGTAAAATAGTGCAATATAATTGTAAATATATAATATAATAATAAAAATTAAAATATGAATGTAGTCCTATATATATTTGTTATATCATAATCTGCGCGACTCCGTCGTTGACTTTCTTTGATGACATTTGCTGGGCGTTTCAAATGAGCGGTTATTGTCAGTGAAGTCCACTTCAACTGATATACTGTGCTCAGGGAGTAGGGGAGCAGTGAACACTGCATATGGACCCTGTCGAATGGAACGCACATTAGATGTGTAAAAACAAGTGGAAAGCGCGAGCGCGCCGCTGTCTCCTTTCCACAAGCGCTTGTTCTCCTGTGGCGTCTGTCGGTGCTATGCAACCATTAACTGCGCTCTCCATGATGACAAGAGCTGTGACTGAAATCGCTCCCTATCCACTATATAGTGCACTATTTAGGGTGTCGGCCATTTTGTAGTGGTGTCCGAATTCTGAGTGAACGACATCATTCCCTACATTCTTCACTACTTTTATCCACAATCCTCTCTGAATTCGAGTGTACATATACGATCATAGACAGTATATAAACGCATACGATGTACACTTGCTGAGACACTATTTCCCACAATCCAACACGATAAGGCGATAGAGCACGAATGAAAAATAAACAAAAATGTCACCATGGCAACGGTGCACGCGAGTTAGAAAACAATAATTAT
The DNA here is from genome assembly GCA_022829085.1 of Abramis brama. NCBI lineage: Eukaryota > Metazoa > Chordata > Actinopteri > Cypriniformes > Leuciscidae > Abramis > Abramis brama. The sequence goes on along the minus strand of CM040766.1, from coordinate 61,294,084 downwards.
GACCGCCGCTAGCGTAGCTAGCGAAAGCGGTCATATAGGGATTGTCAAAGTTTTTTTTTTTTTTTTTTCCCCGTCACCTTACTGAATTTTTCGTCAACGATACCAGGGACACCGAAGCACCGGGGAACATGAAATTTGGTGGGCATGTAGCCCCACTAGACTTCTAAGGAAAAATTTCGTTTGGTCCCCGGGAGCCACTCCCCCCCCGCGCTGGGCCCCCCCAAACCCAAAAAAATGCAGTTTTTCCTAAATAACTACCTGAACCGTGGCACCGAGGATGACGAAATTTTTATGGTATGTTGGTCTACTAGACTTTTACGGAAAAATTTCGTTTGGTCCCCGGGGGCCACTATCCCCCCCCGCGCTGGGGCCCCCGTAAATTTTTCGTCAACGATACCAGGGACACCGAAGCACCGGGGAACATGAAATTTGGTGGGCATGTAGCCCCACTAGACTTCTAAGGAAAAATTTCGTTTGGTCCCCGGGGGCCACCCCCCCCCCCCGCGCTGGGCCCCCCCAAACCCAAAAAAATGCAGTTTTTCCTAAATAAGTACCTGAACCGTGGCACCGAGGATGAAGAAATTTTTATGGTATGTTGGTCTACTAGACTTTTACGGAAAAATTTCGTTTGGTCCCCGGGGATCACTCCCCCCCCCGCGCTGGGGCCCCCGTAAATTTTTCGTCAACGATACCAGGGACACCGAAGCACCGGGGAACATGAAAAATTTCGTTTGGTCCCCGGGGGACACTCCCCCCCCGCGCTGGGCCCCCCCAAACCCAAAAAAATGCAGTTTTTCCTAAATAACTACCTGAACCGTGGCACCGAGGATGAAGAAATTTTTATGGTATGTTGGTCTACTAGACTTTTACGGAAAAATTTCGTTTGGTCCCCGGGGGCCACTCCCCCCCCCCCCCGCGCTGGGGCCCCCATAAATTTTTCGCCAACGATACCAGGGACACCGAAGCACCGGGGAACATGAAATTTGGTGGGCATGTAGCCCCACTAGACTTCTAAGGAAAAATTTCGTTTGGTCCCCGGGGGCCACTCCCCCCCCGCGCTGGGCCCCCCCAAACCCAAAAAAATGCAGTTTTTCCTAAATAACTACCTGAACCGTGGCACCGAGGATGAAGAAATTTTTATGGTATGTTGGTCTACTAGACTTTTACGGAAAAATTTCGTTTGGTCCCCGGGGGCCACTTCCCCCCCGCGCTGGGCCCCCCCAAACCCCAAAAAATGCAGTTTTTCCTAAATAACTACCTGAACCGTGGCCCCGAGGATGAAGAAATTTTTATGGTATGTTGGTCTACTAGACTTTTACGGAAAAATTTCGTTTGGTCCCCGGGGGCCACTTCCCCCCCCGCGCTGGGGCCCCCGTAAATTTTTCGTCAACGATACCAGGGACACCAAAACACCGGGGAACATGAAATTTGGTGGGCATGTAGCCCCACTACACTTCTAAGGAAAAATTTCGTTTGGTCCCCGGGAGCCACTCCCCCCCCGCGCTGGGCCCCCCCAAACCCCAAAAAATGCAGTTTTTCCTAAATAACTACCTGAACCGTGGCACCGAGGATGAAGAAATTTTTATGGTATGTTGATCTACTAGACTTTTACGGAAAAATTTCGTTTGGTCCCCGGGAGCCACTCCCCCCCCGCGCTGGGCCCCCCCAAACCCCAAAAAATGCAGTTTTTCCTAAATAACTACCTGAACCGTGGCACCGAGGATGAAGAAATTTTTATGGTATGTTGATCTACTAGACTTCTACGGAAACATTTCGTTTGGTCCCCGGGGGCCACTCCCCCCCCGCGCTGGGCCCCCCCAAACCCAAAAAAATGCAGTTTTTCCTAAATAACTACCTGAACCGTGGCACCGAGGATGAAGAAATTTTTATGGTATGTCGGTCTACTAGACTTTTACGGAAAAATTTCGTTTGGTCCCCGGGGGCCACTCACATGCCCCACCCCCCCCCCCCCCACGCTGGGGCCCCCGTAAATTTTTCGTCAACGATACCAGGGACACCAAAACACCGGGGAACATGAAATTTGGTGGGCATGTAGCCCCACTACACTTCTAAGGAAAAATTTCGTTTGGTCCCCGGGAGCCACTCCCCCCCCGCGCTGGGCCCCCCCAAACCCCAAAAAATGCAGTTTTTCCTAAATAACTACCTGAACCGTGGCACCGAGGATGAAGAAATTTTTATGGTATGTTGATCTACTAGACTTTTACGGAAAAATTTCGTTTGGTCCCCGGGGGCCACTTCCCCCCCCCGTGCTGGGGCCCCCGTAAATTTTTCGTCAACGATACCAGGGACACCGAAACACCGGGGAACATGAAATTTGGTGGGCATGTAGCCCCACTAGACTTCTACGGAAACATTTCGTTTGGTCCCCGGGGGCCACTCAAATGCCCCACACCACCGAGGATGAAGAAATTTTTATGGTATGTCGGTCTACTAGACTTTTACGGAAAAATTTCGTTTGGTCCCCGGGGGCCACTCAAATGCCCCACACCCCCCCCCCCCCCCCCCCCCCCCCCGCGCTGGGGCCCCCCTAAATTTTTTGTCCACGATACCAGGGACACCGAAGCACCGGGGAACATGAAATTTGGTGGGCATGTAGCCCCACTAAACTTCTACGGAAAAATTTCGTTTGGTCCCCGGGGGCCACCCCCCCCCCCCGCGCTGGGCCCCCCCAAACCCAAAAAATGCCGTTTTTCCTAAATAACTACCTGAACCGTGGCACCGAGGATGAAGAAATTTTTATGGTATGTTGCTCTTAAGGGCCCACATCAACCTAGCCCATAATCACTCATTTGTGATTTGCGCCCCTCCCATAAAAAATGAAAATGCAATATTATTCTGCTTTAATCGCCCCTATCTTCAGTGGAGATGTTCAGAACTGCACCATATTTCATGTGTATGATTAACTTGACATCCTCTGGGGGTATCCTCTGCTAAGTTTTGTATAATTTCATCCATGGGGGGGTATAAAATAAATTAATTTATGTGCACATTTAGTGACTGTACACTCATCGGCCTGTAGATGGTGCTGTTGAGTGAAGGGTTGCTGGTTTAGGATGATACTGTCACACACACACATGCAGGAATACAAACAAACGCAAGCATGCACACACACTGACATCCACACGCACAGACACACACCCATACACACACATACAAATCCACATGTACAGAAACACACACACAAACACACACGCGCACACATGTACGCACACATACATACACGCACAGACACACACACAGACACACACATACACAAACACACACACATACACACACACACACACACACAGACAGACATGCACATACTATTACTTTTTTTAGGTATATACATAAACACGCAATACAGCCAAATTACTCCACGTCATTTATTTTTGTGGAAAGCCAGTGCAGGCCTGAGCGGCGGTCATATTTTGTACCGCGATGCGGTACATCTAGTTTATAAGACCAGACGCCTGGTTATTTATTTATATATACCGTTATATCTATATTTGAAAAATCAAATGTGTTGTGTAGTGTTTTGTTCTCTTTTATTTTCACATATAAATGTAAAAAGTAAATAAATATGACAAAGCAAGTGTTTTTATTATCTTTTTTTTTTTATTCAAATAACGCAATAAACGTGAAAAATACATACATACGATTGTTACATACAATTCATACAGCCAAAAAAAGGAAATATTAAAGATGGGTAGGTAATGTTTATGACAAATTGTCTGAGCTCTCTGGCGCGTGATAATTATGTCAGCGTCCGAATTCTTTGCTGATGTAGTGCACTCAACTGCCATTCACTATGTAGGGATTAGTGAACGAGTGAGCGGTTTCAGACACAGCTAAGCAAGTATCAGCAAAAGATTAATAGATTTCTAGCCCTTGCATTAGCTTTACTACTAGATATATTTATGGAGATGGAAAATAATAAGGCGCCCTGTACAGCTATGATCAGCTGTTCGGCCGAGCATTCAATGTTGTTACGCTGCAAGCTGATGGTTCGTTGCTGCCGCGCTCTATCACTCGCACACCACGGCCAGGGCTCAGCGGAAGACAGAAAATGCCGGTCCAGCACTGATTGAGGAATTAAATTAGAAAATAAAAGACAGTTTGACATCTTTTTTCTCGCATTCTCACATTTTTTCTCGCATCTCACATCTATCCACTACCTGCTAACGTTAGTGCACTGCACCCGAGCAAGCACACTTTGCAGTTCCTCCGGAAATGCATTTTTCTAGTTATTATTATTATTATTATTATTCCCGGGAGAAAAATTTTGGCCAGCTCCTGCGCCTAGGCCCTTTGAGACAGAGACACTGTTCCAACTTTAAAACGTCCGGTCAGTACCGGTGTAAGTTGCTCGTGAAGATGACATCATGAGTCCATGTCGTTTGTCCGCAATATTGGATTGAACAGAAAGCTAAACTAAAGTTTCACAGGTCACAAATTTGGTCCGAACTTCACGAAACTGGACGTACATGATCCTTGGACCAAGCCTCACAAAAGTTACTAGAAGGATTTTTGATTTTCGGAAGCGTTTGCCCGTCACAGCCAAACGAAATCGGCGGCGTAGTCGCCAAACAGGAAGTTGTCCATATCTCAGGAACTCTGTCACGTATCGAAACCAAACTTTATACATGAACTCGGGACTCCAATGTGAGGAAGCACAAGATCTGAAATGTATTTATTTTTTTATTTTTTTCAGGCTAATAGACAACCTATGTCTATGTCAACCATTTACCTATGTCTATGCAAGAGTTTCACCTTTTAATGTTAATGCATTTAGACAGTAGGTGGCACTGTTGTATTACATTTCACAGAGCTGCCAAGTCAGTTTATAGACTGCATTCGTTTTTACCAGGTTTGTCTTAATAAATGCAGGCATGAATTTCGTTTTTTGTATTGGTCTATTTTAATCATCTTCATTTATTAATACAGATTTGTATGCATGAATTGTGCATTTCCAATCCTCAAAGCAGTTAATAAAAAAAAAAATAATAAAAAATAAAAAACTTTATACAAAATACATCATGCTCTTCTTCGATAACCGAACAAACAATTCATTGTCTGTGGCTGTGTTTGTGCGTACGGGAAATATGCTGCGCATAACAATAGAAAACAAGGAGAAACGCGCAGTCACATGCTCAAACAATCAACAACGTCGCTCTAGAGGTGCGTTGTGGACTGCGAAGTGGACTTCACAGGGTTTTCCGCCATCTTAAGTTAGAGTCTAATCCGAAGGGAGCGAACATGTTCAGTTCGAAGGGCACTGCGCACGGCATAGGGAATAAGGGAACATCGATACATCACTTCACAGGAAGTGGAGAGCGCTGATCACCCAACTGTCATTTCGCGCACCATGTCATCACCAGTCAGAACGGTCATAACGATGGAGGAGTTTACGTATGTGTGCAAGTAATACATTTCGCCATTGTTATACAAATGACAGTATTTTTAACGGTTATTGTTGTGAATATTACATATACTATTTTTGATGATTATAATTTACCTCAGTGAATGCAGCCAGCTTAGCTAGTTTGTGAAGTAAAGTGATTTTATTTTAGGTAGTTGTAAAATAGTGCAATATAATTGTAAATATATAATATAATAATAAAAATTAAAATATGAATGTAGTCCTATATATATTTGTTATATCATAATCTGCGCGACTCCGTCGTTGACTTTCTTTGATGACATTTGCTGGGCGTTTCAAATGAGCGGTTATTGTCAGTGAAGTCCACTTCAACTGATATACTGTGCTCAGGGAGTAGGGGAGCAGTGAACACTGCATATGGACCCTGTCGAATGGATTGCACATTAGATGTGTAAAAACAATTGGAAAGCGCGAGCGCGCCGCTGTTTCCTTTCCACAAGCGCTTGTTCTCCTGTGGCGTCTGTCGTTGCTATGCAACCATGAACCGCGCTCTCCATGATGACAAGAGCTGTGACTGAAATCGCTCCCTATCCACTATATAGTGCACTATTTAGGGTGTCGGCCATTTTGTAGTGGTGTCCGAATTCTGAGTGAACGACATCATTCCCTCCATTCTTCACTACTTTTATCCACAATCCTCTCTGAATTCGAGTGTACATACGATGTACACTTGCTGAGACACTATTTCCCACAATCCAACACGATAAGGCGATAGAGGGCGAATGAAAAATAAACAAAAATGTCACCATGGCAACGGTGCACGCGAGTTAGAAAACAATCATTTATAAGACCAGACGCCTGGTTATTTATTTATATATACCGTTATATCTATATTTGAAAAATCAAATGTGTTGTGTAGTGTTTTGTTTTCTTTTATTTTCACATATAAATGTAAAAAGTAAATAAATATGACAAGCAAGTGTTTTTATTATCTTTTTTTTTTTATTCAAATAACGCAATAAACGTGAAAAATACATACATACAATTGTTACATACAATTCATACAGCCAAAAAAAGGAAATATTAAAGATGGGTAGGTAATGTTTATAACAAATTGTCCGAGCTCTCTGGCGCGTGATAATTATGTCAGCGTCCGAATTCTTTGCTGATCTAGTGCACTCAACTGCCATTCACTATGTAGGGATTAGTGAACGAGTGAGCGGTTTCAGACACAGCTAAGCAAGTATCAGCAAAAGATTAATAGATTTCTAGCCCTTGCATTAGCTTTACTACTAGATATATTTATGGAGATGGAAAATAATAAGGCGCCCTGTACAGCTATGATCAGCTGTTCGGCCGAGCATTCAATGTTGTTACGCTGCAAGCTGATGGTTCGTTGCTGCCGCGCTCTATCACTCGCACACCACGGCCAGGGCTCAGCGGAAGACATAAAAATGCCGGTCCAGCACTGATTGAGGAATTAAATTAGAAAATAAAAGACAGTTTGACATCTTTTTTCTCGCATTCTCACATTTTTTCTCGCATCTCGCATCTATCCACTACCTGCTAGCGTTAGTGCACTGCACCCGAGCAAGCACACTTTGCAGTTCCTCCGGAAATGCATTTTTCTAGTTATTATTATTATTATTATTCCCGGGAGAAAAATTTTGGCCAGCTCCTGGGCCTAGGCCCTTTGAGACAGACACACCGTTCCAACTTTAAAACGTTCGGTCAGTACCGCTGTAAGTTGCTCGCGAAGATGACATCACGAGTCCATGTCGTTTGTCCGCCATAGTGGATTGAACAGAAAGCGAAACTAAAGTTTCATAGGTCACAAATTTGGTCCGAACTTCATGAAACTAGACGTACATGATCCTTGGACCAAGCCTCACAAAAGTTACTAGAAGGATTTTTGATTTTCGGAAGCGTTTGCCCGTCACAGCCAAACGAAATCAGCAGCGTAGTCGCCAAAACAGGAAGTAGTTCATATCTCAGGAACGCTGTCATGTATCGAAACCAAACTTTGTACATTAACTCGAGACTCCAATGTGAGGATGTACAAGATAAAAAAAATAAAAAAAAATAACAAAATTTTACATTATTTGGCAACCCCCCCCCCCCCCCCCCCCAGCTATTTGGCCAGCTCCTGCGCCTAGGCCCTTTGAGACAGAGACACCGTTCCAACTTTAAAACGTTCGGTCAGCACCGGTGTAAGTTGCTCGCGAAGATGACATCACAAGTCCATGTCGTTTGTCCGCAATATTGGATTGAACAGAAAGCTAAACTAAAGTTTCACAGGTCACAAATTTGGTCCGAACTTCACGAAACTGGACGTACATGATCCTTGGACCAAGCGTCACAAAAGTTACTAGAAGGATTTTTGATTTTCGGAAGCGTTTGCCCGTCACAGCCAAACGAAATCGGCGGCGTAGTCGACAAACAGGAAGTCGTCCATATCTCAGGAACTCTGTCACGTATCGAAACCAAACTTTATACATGAACTCGGGACTCCAATGTGAGGAAGCACAAGATCTGAATTTTTTTTTTAAATGTTTTATTTCAGGCTAATAGACAAACCCATTTACCTATGTCTATGCAAGAGTTCACCTCACACTTTTAATGTTAATGCATTTAGACAGTAGGTGGCACTGTTGTATTACATTTCACAGAGCTGCCAAGTCAGTGTATATACTGCATTCGTTTTTACTAGGTTTGGCTTAATAAATGCAGGCATGAATTTCGTTTTTTGCATTGGTCTAATTTAATCATCTGTATTTATTAATATATACAGATTTGTATGCATGAATTGTGCATTTCCAGTTCTCAAAGCAGTTAATAAAAAATAAAAATAAAAAAACTTTATACAAAATACATCATGCTCTTCTTCGATAACCGAACAAACAATTCATTGTCTGTGGCTGTGTTTGTGCGCACGGGAAATATGCTGCGCATAACAATAGAAAACAAGGAGAAACGCGCAGTCACATGCTCAAACAATCAACAGGTGCGTTCCATTTGACCATAAGTGGACTGCGAAGTGGACTTCACAGGGTTTTCCGCCATCTTAAGTTAGATTCTAATCCGAAGGGAGCGAACATGTTCAGTTCGAAGGGCACTGCGCACGGCATAGGGAATAAGGGAACATCGATACATCACTTCACAGGAAGTGGAGAGCGATGATCACCCAACTGTCTTTTCACGCACCACGTCATCACCAGTCAGAACGGTCATAACTAACGATGGAGTTTACGTATGTGTGTAAGTATTCATACATTTCGCCATTGTTATACAAATGACAGTATTTTTAACGGTTATTGTTGTGAATATTACATATACTATTTTTGATGATTATAATTTACCTCAGTGAATGCAGCCAGCTTAGCTAGTTTGTGAAGTAGTGATTTTATTTTAGGTAGTTGTAAAATAGTGCAATATAATTGTAAATATATAATATAATAATAAAAATTTAAATATGAATGTAGTCCTATATATATTTATGTTATATCATAATCTGCGCGACTCCGTCGTTGACTTTCTTTGATGACATTTGCAGGGCGTTTCAAATGACCGGTAATTGTCAGTGAAGTCCACTTCAACTGATATACTGTGCTCATGGAGTAGGGGAGCAGTGAACACTGCATATGGACCCTGTCGAATGGAATGCACATTAGATGTGTAAAAACAAGTGGAAAGCGCGAGCGCGCCGCTGTCTCCTTTCCACAAGCGCTTGTTCTCCTGTGGCGTCTGTCGTTGCTATGCAACCATGAACTGCACTCTCCATGATGACAAGAGCTGTGTCTGAAATCGCTCCCTATCCACTATATAGTGCACTATTTAGGGTGTCGGCCATTTTGTAGAGGTGTCCGAATTCTGAGTGAACGACATCATTCCCTCCATTCTTCACTACTTTTACCCAATCCTCTCTGAATTCGAGTGTACATACGATGTACACTTGCTGAGACACTATTTCCCACAATCCAACACAATAAGGCGATAGAGCGCGAATGAAAAATAAACAAAAATGTCACCATGGCAACGGTGCACGAGAGTTAGAAAACAATCATTTATAAGACCAGACGCCTGGTTATTTATTTATATATACCGTTATATCTATATTTAAATAAACAAATGTGTTGTGTAGTGTTTTGTTCTCTTTTATTTTCACATATAAATGTAAAAAGTAAATAAATATGACAAGCAAGTGTTTTTATTATCTTTTCTTTTAATCAAATAACGCAATAAACGTGAAAAATACATACATACAATTGTTACATACAATTCATACAGCCAAAAAAAGGAAATATTAAAGATGGGTAGGTAATGTTTATGACAAATTGTCTGAGCTCTCTGGCGCGTGATAATTATGTCAGCGTCCGAATTCTTTGCTGATGTAGTGCACTCAACTGCCATTCACTATACGGGATTAGTGAACGAGTGAACGAGTGAACGAGTGAGCGGTTTCAGACACAGCTAAGGAAGTATCAGCAAAAGATTAATAGATTTCTAGCCCTTGCATTAGCTTTACTACTAGATATATTTATGGAGATGGAAAATAATAAGGCGCACTGTACAGCTATGATCAGCTGTTCGGCCGAGCATTCAATGTTGTTACGCTGCAAGCTGATGGTTCGTTGCTGCCGCGCTCTATCACGCGCACACCATAAAGAGCAAATTGTTTTTTAATGTTTCAATTTCGTGATTAAAATGACATAATTTGGAAGCGGACAATTTCTTCACAAACAGCTCATTATGACTCAATGTTAGAATGCTACACCTACACTCAATAGTGTGAATAAGATCAGCGCAACGCAGACCACTGCATTGACAGGGTAAAAAATATGATCTGTCTACGGCCAGGGCTCAGCGGAAGACAGAAAATGCCGGTCCAGCGCTGATTGAGGAATTAAATTCAAAAATAAAAGACAGTTTTACATCTTTTTTCTCGCATTCTCGCATTTTTTATCGCATCTCGCATCTATCCACTACCTGCTAACGTTAGTGCACTGCACCCGAGCAAGCACACTTTGCAGTTCCTCCGGAAATGCATTTTTCTAGTTAAGTTTTTAATTTAGTGATGATTGAGCATTATTGAAGACACCTGATGTTAAAAAGTAGAATCACTGAAGGAGAAAATCACAAATTGTAAGCCACCGTTATGGTGATGGGTGTTTGCTTTAGTTGGGCTCCTGACCATTATATGTTTACTTTAGATTTTTGTTTGGATATTATATCTGGGTTATAACTGCCAGATGAACAAAGAAAAAAAAAAAGTGATCTGATGGTGTTGGTTATATGACAATCATCATTTTGAACTTAATCACTGAACTCATTAAAATCCTTCTTTGTGATTTCGAATTATGTTGTTGGTTACAGCATAACTGTGATTCTCCCTAAATGCCCAGATTTTGATATAATATAAAGGATTTCTTAAAAGTTGTTTTAAAAAAATTCAAAATCATACTTTTAGGCACACACAGACGTCAAGATTCAGTCTATGCATCTCAACAATGGTGACGAGCAGAATATTCAATTAGGAAAAGTAAATTACATAGACAATTCAGATCATAATTTATTCATACCGCAATGCATGATGGGAGCCATTAATGAGTTGTGATTGGTGGCAGCCACTGCAACATGCTTTATTATTGTCACCATTGTTGAGATTCACAGGCTGATTATTGATGTCTGTGTTTCTAAATGAATTTATTTGAAAGTCTTTTGATCAGGACAAAGTTTATTGAATATTTTGGATTATAAATAAAATACTGATAATCATAGGCTGAAGAATCACAAAACTGCTGCTAACAAGTTAAACCAAACTATCTCAATAAGTTTCATTTTCGTGAGCACAGCATGAGTGGCTTACAATTTGTGATTTTCTCCTTCAGTGATTCTGCTTGTTAACATCAGGTGTTTTCAATAATGCTCAAGCATCACTAAATTAATCACTTAATTATCTCAGTAAACTTTAACACTCTTGAAAAGCAGGTGATGGTGATTTACTACTAATCAAGGAACCGGCTTTACTGACGAGATGCAAATAACAATATCGCGATATATATCGCCCAGCCCTAGCTGAAGTATTGATAATTGTGAAATTTCACACATTTAAAATGACTCATATCATGAAATAAGACTTTGATCATATCACCCACCAATAATCATGTTAAATAATCGTGATTTCAATATTGAGCAAAATAATCTTGATTATGATTTTTGCCATAATCAAGCAGCCCTAATAATACAATTAGAAACATTCTATAAACCCTCTGCACACAAAAGTATAATTTCTAAATTATAAATACAAACAGAGCATTAAATCTATGTAGGCTATTAAAGTAAAATAGTGTAAAATTAAACGTAAATTAATTAACGGTGAATTAGTCAATACATTGTTACACCGTGTCCTAACTACACGCGACGCGATAAGATTCCAGCGACAGGCAGTAGCTGTGTCCCAATGTTGAAGGCTGCATCCTTCGAAGGACGCAGACTTCAAGGATGCAGCCTATGCGTCCTCTGAAGGACACACCATACAGCCTTCCTAGGATTTCCTAATTGTGCAACCAGGTGTTCCCGATCACCGCTCCTGGCGCCAAGCAACGGTGCGAGAGGCCAGCTGCTATCCTGATCATTCATTTTGATAACTGAGTAAACAGCTATGGAGCCAGAATTGGCTATTGACATTTTTATGTTTTATATTTTACTGGAGGACATGGTGAGGATTTTTTTAGCCCCAGCGCTGCCGGATCATGTATTTTCAGTTTAGCCCTGTTTGAATACAAAACCCAATTGAATATAAAAAGTCCAGTATTTCTCGCGCTCGTCATCTGCAGCTGTCACGGTTGCCAGGCGACAAGAACAATCCTTCGTAGGCTAGACCGGTCCGAGCGCGTCAGATGCGCCCTTTGAAATGGGACGCTGCTGTAGTTAGCAACAATTTGTTAATATTGTGACAATAAGCCTACATTTTGTTACTTTAATTTTCGGAACTGCATATTTCGTTAAGTATTCACTTACAAATGTGAAGTAACCTACTGAAGTACTTTTTTCCCTCACATCACAATATGATTACATTTAACTACTCAAAAGTATATAATGTAACAACCAGATATTACTGTATATTGAAAATATACAGAAGTAAAATGCAACATATGCAGTAATGCAGTAGTAACCTAATATAAATGCAGTAGTTCTTAAAAGTACTTTTTTTCAAAAAGCCGTCGATTGAATCAGCCCTGCAAACCTGTTGGTAGACAACTCAGTGGATAGTGGAAATATGCACTCAAACGCTCTGGAGACCGTCCCAGATGATGTCCCACCAGCAGGAGGCCTTACCAGGGGCAGCCCATCCCGGTCCAGCAGCTCAGCTTAATAGAGTCTACATCATTTTTTTCTTATTTTATGTTTTCTAAAATTAAATGTTTATGTTGATTTTGATATGTTTAACGTATTTTGTAAATGGTTGGAAAAAGTACTTTAATGTAGCCTATAGAACAAATGATTTTCATTTACCAATTTTATTTGAAAAAAATAAAAAGGTATAGAATTTGTTTCATGCAGAAAGTATTACTGTCATTACAAAAATAAACAATGTCCAGAACAATTCATTCTCTTTTATTTACACAACTAGTGCAAAATACCCGTGCAAAATCAGTTTTTGTGTGTGTGTTTTAGTAATTGTTGGTTTGGTGTGATTGAATGCTCATTGTTACAATTGCACAACAAAATGGGCTACTACAAATGATGCCCGTGAAAGAGACTGTGAACGCATTGAATAGGATATGTTTAGTTGGTGAATAGCATAGGCTAAGCGCACCAGAATGAAACATAATATTTAGAGGTAAACAGCATAGCTGACATATAGATTTAGTTTACATCAACAAATGAATAAGCGTGTCGATTCAGGGAGCAGTGCAAAGTGCCCGTGCAAAATCAGTTTTCGTGTGTGTTTTTAGTAATTGTTGGTTTCTTGGTAAAGAAAACACATTTTTACTCAAATTAATCAAAATGGATTTATCACGTTTTGGAACCAAACTATAATATTCAGAAGTAAACAGTGTAGCTGACTGATTGTCAGAATGTTTATTTTTAAACCACAACCTTCTTGGGGATTCTTTGAATGATACAACTCTCTAATGTCAGAATGTTTACTTTTAAACCACAACCTTTTAAAAATGATATATTTAACGATATCTTTAGCATTTCTCATCCAAACAACGTCAAACTTGGCACTGCACTTACTCGTGACCGTAGCGAGACACCTGTCAAGTTTGAAATCCATGGGACTAACGGTTCGAGAGATATGGGGTTAACAGACACACAGACAGACAGACAGACAGACACACAGACAGACAGACGTTTCTGTAATTTATAGAGAGATTAAAGTTGCATAAAAATAAATGTACATAATTTTTCTTTTAAAAAATAAAAGTGAAAAAAGTTAAACAAGAATATGTAGAATATATATTTTTTAATCATTCTCTCAAGAAGAGAAAACAGCCTGTCCATCCTCTCCCTTCTTTCCCGTGCACTCCTGGCCTCTGCCTCCCTCTGTAGTTGCATTTCTTCTCTGATCAAGTCCAAAAACCCGTCCTGTCTCGCCGCCTTCGTGCTGGTGCTGGTGGTGGTGCTCCTGCTGGTGCTCCTGCTGGTGCTACTGGTGGTGCTGGTGCTGCTGCCTCTGGCTCCTCCTCGCCGTGGGCACCCACTGCTGAACTCGGCCCTGGTGTGTCCTCAGGGATTGAGGCGATGAGGACAGGGGTTGGTGCAATGCCTCTGTCCCAACACCTCATCCATGAGAATAAACCAGGTCCAAGTTTCAGCAGTCGGTTTCTCACTCACACCCTCTCCTGTCCCAGGACACTTGCGAGCAAATGAACCATGGCTTGTTAACAACAACAGGATTTCAGCATTTCAGGATTTTACATTTCAGCAAAGATGTGTGTATTACTTTTCTTTATATATATATACTGTACTGTGTGTATATATATATATATATATATATATATATATATATATATATATATATATAAACCCATTTTTTCCTGAATTGTTCTAAAAAAGCAGAAAAGAGTACTTAACACAGAGGAGCAATCTTAAGTGCATTGTTAACACTGCAAAATATGACACATCAAGACATGCATAGAAAATACTTAAGAAATCATATTTCTGTATACTAAAATTTGGTTAAATCCACTTGCATGACAGCACTACAAAAACACATAAAAGTGAAACCCCATTGCCTTATCTACTGCTTTTCTTATTGTTTTGGGCTTTATTGGGTGAGTGATATTTTTTTATAATACACAAGTGCAAATATTACAAATAGGTCGTTAAACTAATAACGTTATTACCACAAGTTTTGCCTAAAACTGCCTGACAAATGAAGCCATGCAATGGTGATGAAGGAGTTAAGAATAAGTTTATAAGAAATTTTAACTCTGGTTTCGCTAGCTATTTGAGTAAATGAAAACATAATACTTACATTTAAATGTGAATTTGCTGTCCACCACCGATCTGTAGTCTCGGCCGCCTTTAAAAATAAATAAATAAATGCTGTCTCAACGGCGCGCAATGACTTATGGGGTAGAATAGGCCGCTAAGTGTCCATTTATGTATCCTTCTTTTCACGGGGAAACGAAGGGTGCATTTGGCGTCGCTTTTGAATCAGGGAAGCCTTTGTCGCGGCGCGATGACGCAACCGGCCTTCGAATACGGCCTTCGAAGGATGGAGAATTGAGTTGGGACAGCCTTCATCGCGCCGCGGTGACGCAATCGGCCTTCAAATGCGACCTTCCAAGGATGCAGCCTTTAGATTGGGACGTCCTTCGTTGCGCCGCGGTGACGCAATCGGTCTTCAAATACGGCCTTCCGGCCTTCAAATATGGCCTTCGGAGGATGCAGCCTTCACTTTGGGACACAGCTAGTGTGTCTGTCCACACTAGACGCGACGCGACTGTGAGACGCCACAACGTCAATTAAGGCTGGGCGATTTAAATCGCGATATTGTTATGCGCATCTCGTCAGTAAAGCCGGTTCCTTGATTAGTAGTAAATCGCCATCACCTGCTTTAAGATGGAGCAGCATTTACTACAAAGAGCCGTAGTTAACTGACAAGCTGAGCCATATCGCATCAATATCGCGGACGTATCGCCAGCGATATTTAATGCGATATGGCTCAGCTTGTCAGTGAACTACGGCTCTTTGTACACAGCAAAAACTCCTGTGTTAAATTAACACTCCTGGGAGTGTATGATTCCACACTCAAGAGTGTTTAAGTTAATGAGATAATTAAGTGATTAATTTAGTGATGATTGAACATTATTGAAGACACCTGATGTTAACAAGCAGAATCACTGAAGGAGAAAATCACAAATTGTAAGCCACCGTTATGACGATCAATGGTTGCTTTAGTTGGGCTCTTGACCCATATATTATTAACTTTAGATTTTGTTTGTCTGTTGTTTCTGAATTATAATCACCAGTTGAACAAAGAAAAAAGTGATCTGATGGTGTTGGTTATGTTATGACAATCATCATTTGAACTTGATCAATGAACTCATTAAAATCCTTCTTTCTGAATTCGATTTATGTTGTTGGTTAGTGAATCTGCATAAATGGCCAGAATTTTTTATATAATATAAAGGATTTCTTAAAAGTTGTTTAAAAAAAAAAAAAAAAAATCATTATTTTAGGCACACACAGATGTCAAGATTCAGTCTATGCATCTCAACAATGGTGAGGAGCAGAATATTCAATTAGGAAAAGTAAATTTCATAGACAATTCAGATCATAATTTATTCATACCGCAATGCATGATGGGAGCCATTAATGAGTTGTGATTGGTGGCAGCCACTGCAACATGCTTTATTATTGTCACCATTGTTGAGATTCACAGGCTGATTATTGATGTCTGTGTTTTAAATGAATTTATCTGAATGTGTTTTGATCAGAACAATGTTTATTAAATATTTTGAATTATAAGTAAAGTACTGAAAGTCATATGCTGTAGAATCACTAAACTGCTGCTAACAAGTTAAACCAAACTATCTCAATAAGCTTCCTTTTTCAGATCACAGAATGATTGTCAAAACATAACCAACACTATAAAATAACATTTTACTTTGTTCATTTAACTGTTATAAATCAATAACAGCAGACAAACAACAATAAATATTAAAGTAAACATATAATGGTCTAGAGCCCAACTAAAGCAAACACCCATCACCTTAATGGTAACTTACACTTTGTGATTTTCTTCTTCAGTGATTCTGCTTGTTAACATCAGGTGTC
Organism: Abramis brama; assembly: GCA_022829085.1. Taxonomy (NCBI): domain Eukaryota; kingdom Metazoa; phylum Chordata; class Actinopteri; order Cypriniformes; family Leuciscidae; genus Abramis; species Abramis brama. The sequence continues at coordinate 61,277,406 of CM040766.1, read as the reverse complement.
TTCAATAATGCTCAATCATCACTAAATTAATCACTTAATTATCTCCTCAGCCCTAAATGCCGCTTCATCTGAAAGCAGGTGATGGTGATTTACTACTAATCAAGGAACCGGCTTTACTGACGAGATGCGCATAACAATATCGCGATTTAAATCGCCCAGCCCTAACGTCAATCAAAAATCACAGCCAATCAGAATAGCGTGTGGGCGGAGTCTCGCAGCAAGTGCACAACACTAGAGAGTAATCTTGACGCAAGAAAATGGAAAGAAAATGGAAATCGCAAGAAAATGTAAAAGTAGCTACATAATCAAATTCACAAATATTACACCATTTAAAAAATACATAGGCTACTGAGTTCCTAAAACAATCTTTGTCAAATAATACACTTGTTTGTTCACAGTTTTAACGTTCTTGTTTCCATTTGTTTCATTTCAAGATCTGAGGTGAATTATACCCATTGTTGATTTTACGGCTACAAAGCTGGAGCACTAAATGATATTCAAAGTCACATTACACGCTTTTAACATTAAATAAAGCACATAAACAGCCTACCTGAGATTATCAGTGCCACTTTGTGTTTGTTGTTCCAGCGTGACGTCGCAGAAAAATAGAAACCATTTCTAAAATAGAATCGTCGCGTGTCGCCGTCATGGCTGGTTAGGACAAACACTCTGATTAACATGGAAAAGACCTTTTATCGCACGTCGTCGCGGGTAGTTAGGGCACGTGTTATAAGCCGACCTTCAATGTTATTTCTTTTTGTCAGTTATTGTTTTTTTGTTTTTTTAGGAGTAAGAATCATAACTACTAGCCTATTTTTTGTCTGTATGCGTGTTATTAACAGTTTTTAGAGGCAATGAACCAATATAATATCTTGACTGCCCAGACAGCCCTGAACTTCATGATACTCACACAGGGTCAGACGTCACAGCAGGTCCAGTACTGAGATCTAGGGGCAAGGATCTGTTACTCTTCATAGATACACAGCTGAATCCTGGAGATGCTGCTCTCTGAGTGTGAACAGACACCTCCTCCTCTCTCTCCTCACACACACTCATTTTACAGACGGTTCTCCTCTGTATGTGGACACAGAAAACATGCACAAAACACAATTGAATTTTGACACGTTTAATTTAAATGGCATTTAATTAATTTTAACTTAACGTCAACAGTTTTTCTCCAGTTAATAGTGTGTTTGTAGAGAAACATGTCGGCCACACTTTCAAACACAGCCACGTTTAAACACTGGATTCACCTTCACTTTAATGACACTGCTGAACTCTAGCAGGTGTTTTTCACAATCCGTTTTTCGTTTCGCATTAAGCAAATATGATTTTATTGTTATGTGTTTATCCTACGGCCACACTTCCTTCCCCAAGTCTCACTGCGTCACTGAACACACAATATAGATTATAAAAATTATTAAATACGTATTAAATTCAACCGAAGATTTCAACATTAAACTAATATTCTCCTGTTAAAGGAAAAATTAAGTGCAAGTTTAACCATTTTCGTGTTACAGTTGACGTGTTGTGAAGTAGGCCAAGATAACGAAAGTAACTTTCAACTTTATCATGTGTTTGTGTTTGAGTTTGAGTTCGTCATAAGCCAGGTCTGTTGAGACGCAAATACTCTATCGATATTACAGATGTGAAAAGTTTAACGAACTTACTGTCACATGTGAAGCGAATGCATTTTTTTTCTATCTTCCGAAATGGCGTCTTTACAGTCATCGGCTGATTTCGGTTTCACTGTGAGACATCCAGCTCCTCCCCACACAGCAAAGGAGTCCGTGGCGGATCCGCCCTCAAGCCGCCAGATCCGCCTGACGGTGCGTGTCCACTACTATGGCGCTCGAAATGTTCCGTTCGGCGACGAGACTGACAAGCACGACAGATAACACACGTGTATACGTGCGTGTACGTCTCCATTTGTTTTATATGGAGACGTACACGCAAATATCACGTCACGTAGACACGTCAATAACGTGTAGCTGTATGGCGTTCCGATCGGCTCTTTAATATGACTTTGCTACATGCACTCGTCTCAATGAACGTCTCACTCAACGTCTTATTTTTTTTTATTTTTTTGCTATTTATTCCATTCATTTTAAGACGCAGACGTCACGCAGACGTCACGCTGACGTCACGTAAATCACGCGTGGCAGTTAAGTGTCGAGTCAGACGTCACGCGTCATGCACGTGTGGCAGTGAAGTTATTAATTATTTTTTTCTCTAACACGTATTTAACACGTATGTAACACTCTACTCAACACAGCTCAGTGCAGTGTGCCAGCGGTTGCGATCGGTTCTTTAATATGACTGTGCAACATGCACTCATCTCAATGAACGTGACACTTGCGTCTGTCTTATAACGTGACGTCTGCGTCTGTGATTTATATATAGGATATTATGTGTGTGTTTGTGTGTGTGTTGTTTAACCCACATTTTGAGGGCCAAATGCCCCCACAAAGATAGAAATATGAAGAAACAAACTTGATATAGGCTATTGCATTTTTATAGCTTATTGTTGGGGTTGTTATTGTGTTTTTAATTTTTTATAGTTTTAAAAGGCCTAGGCTACAGCACTTTGGTAAACTAGAAAACGCGCAACCACTGTTTAGATCCTTTAAATAGAAGAATAGAATTGAAAAATAGGCTACTATTTTTTATATATAAGTCACCTGTGGTGAAAAAAAAACGACTGTAAACTTTTTTTTAAAAATAGTTTGTAAACTATTATTTGACTTTTTGTTTATGACGTTTTGCCCCTTTATTAAACATTTAAAATATTCACAAATTAATATGGATTTTTTATTTATTTTTATTTTTAGATTTTACTGGTTTTCTAAGGCCAAATTATTTTCCCGCATGCTGAATGAGAAGAGCCATCTCTGGAACCATACAGAGAGCTGATTTATAGGTGGTTTATAGGCTAATGATAATAAATGTGTCTGAAAAAATAACGAGGCATTTTAATTGTTTTTACTAATAAACTAGTATTTTCTAAATCAGTGTCGCGGCTGCAAACATCTCCATCTCCGCTGTAAAGCGGATGCGCCTTTAGATAGAAATGCACCGTTCATGCGGATTATCAGACAGTATTTGCTTTCGATTCGAATTTGTTCGTTTAAAATTGGACATTTCAAGCTTTATTTTGTTTCAGTTCATTTATGAGATGCGCTCCAGTTCACGGAGATCATGAAAGCGCGCCTGATTGTTTTCTTTTATTTTACGAAATCAAAACGTTTTCTTGTTATTGTGAGTTTACTCAAATAAAAGTAGTTGCGAATTATGTATTATTATTTTCTATATGACCATATATTATGAGCATTTTAAGTTGTTTCCACTGTTGATAGGAAAATACAAGTGTTCGCGCCTGCGCCTCCGTGCCACGCAGTGCGCGCTCCACTCCGCACAAACCATTGGATATGCGTCAAAATCTTGTGTTTATTTGTGATAATCAAATAAAACCCTGTATTATTATTGTCTAACCTGTATTATGACTGACATATGACGAATTGCTTTGTTCCTTTTTTCGATAAAAGCGTCTTGTAAATATTGTTTGTTCTTTATTTTTTCTTTATTTTTTGTCATTGTTATAAATAACAACGAAATAACATCAGAGAATCCTACAATATAAGTGCAATAAAAAGTCCATAAAGTGCAATCCGTTATATTACCAGTCGACAGGGAAATAACAATTGTATGAACAATATACTATGGATTGTGAGATGTAGTAAATAGTACAGCAATGCATTCACAACTATTAAAGTTGTGTAGAGAGAGAATTGTGGTGTATGTGGTGGGGTGGGTATAAATTGGAGGAATATTTTTTTTCGGCCCGTCCTCACTAGAACAGCAAGCGGTACGTTGTTCATTATTGTATATGTTTTATTGTGTATTAAGTGGAATACTTCAAATTGTCTTAGCGTGCATGCTTAAAGTGATTCTCAATTGTAGCAGGTCCAGGAAAAATTAGGCCCTTTAAAAAAGTTATATATATATATATATATTCATATTCATATTCATACTCATACTTCGTTATCTAGAGATAAAATTATACAAAATACAAAAAGTAGTCAAAACACATAACAGAACATAACTTTTTTTTTTCAATATTATGTGCTTATTATTTTTAATTAACGAAATGTCAATCTTTATCTTTATAACAGAAGATACAATACAACAATCTTCAAGATACAGTATAATCTTCACGTATAAAGGATTGCCACCTTTAAAACAGTCCTTTTCGTGTAGGAACAAGCAATGCAGAAATACATGGTTAGCATATTAATTTAATCTCTTTTTATCGTTCATTTACTAATTAGGCTATATATGTTAACTCAACTAATGTAATGTAAATAACTGGATAATTACTATCCAATAAATAATAAGTAAAAAATGTCAAATAAATGTATTGATTTGAGTTGCCATAGACTAAAGATTTTTGTAGTCAACTAGTAGTAATTTATTTAAGCAATTAGTCGACTAATCGCACGTTTATATTAATTAAATACTGGGTGCATGCATGGTAGGCTATAGCTCAAGCGCACGCATAAATCTTGCTGCAAAGCACCAGCAAAAGTAGGCTAATTATAATAAATGTGTCTGAAAAAATAAAGAGGCATTTTAATTGTTTAAAGTGTGTTTCGCCTTAGAGAGAAATTAACCTTTACGGATTACATAATCAGACACTTTCGATTTGAACTTTTTCATTTAAAAGTAGCCATTTCAAGCTATGTATATTCCTCAAGTCTGACTGTGAGACAGTAGGGCCTACACTGTTTCAGTTCATTTTTGAGGCGCGCTCCAGTTCACGGAGATCATGCGGCTGATTGTTTTCTTTTATTGTACAAAAGCACAATGTTTTCTTGTTATTGTGAGTTTACAGCTATTACAGGCTATTTTAAGTTGTTCCCACTGTTGATAGGAAAGTGTTCGCGCCCGTGCCTCCGTGGCATGCAGCAAGCGCGCTCCACACTTCGCACAAACACTTGGATATGCGTAAAAATCTTGTGTTTATATGTGATAATCTTATATTATGACTGACGAATTGCTTTGTTCCCATTTAGGATAAAAGCGTCTTCTAAATATGTAGCCTAGACTAGCCTGATATTAATAATGAATTATTATTATTTGCGTTTATACCTAACTATAAATGAGTTCAGTAGGCTAATTTTTATCATGAAATAATTAATGAATGTTTTATTTTAATATAACCTAACCTTTTACAGTTTTGGAAATGTTTAAGAAATTCAAATAATAAATATACACACCGTTTTATGACTCTATACTGTCCAAGCAGGACATGAACTGATCGATTATCTCTTTTAGTTACAGCACATGAATGAATATCAGGATATGTTGACAAGAAACAATGGCAAACAAATATTTTAACATGAACATTTGTGTAAATTCATATTTACTATTTGGAATAAAAGCTATACATAAGCAAGGTAAAATCACTTAATTGCTAATAAAATACAACTGAAGATCAGTGGGAAAAAATAATAAAGAATGAGTGTGTGGAATGTGCTGGAAACCGCCCTTGCAGCAGACTATGGCAGACGCAGACGTCACGTTCGGCACACGAACTAGTGATGTGGCAGACGCAGACGAGACGTTCGGCAGACGCAGACGTCACGTTCGGCACACGAACGAGTGATGTGGCAGACGCAGACGAGACGTTCGGCAGACGCAGACGTCACGTTCGGCAAACGCAGACGTCACGTTCATTGAGACGAGTGCATGTAGCAAAGTCATATTAAAGAGCCGATCGGAACGCCATATAGCTGTTGATCTTTACAGACGTGACGGCGGCGTCACGTTAGAATTTAACGTGTGGATTACGTCTGCACGTCTGCCCGTCTTAACGTCTGCCCGTCTGCCCGTCTTAACGTCTGCCCGTCTGCCCGTCTTAACGTCTGCCCGTCTGCACGTCTTAACGTCTGTACGTCTGCCCGTCTGCCCGTCTGCACGTCTGCCCGCCTTATTTTCCTTATTTTCTCATAGGCTACATTTAGGCTACTGTTATAGACATTATAGATAATCTTATTTTGGCAGTTTACTTAGGGCTACATTGGATTTATTTATTTATATAATGATGAATGTCTGTTAAGTATGCATTTTGTATCCCAATGATAGATAAAAGTATATTGTCATGTATACGATGAGAGACAAATAAAATGGGCTAGTAAAACTCAGAAAAAGTGGGTCATATATTTGTTTGTTTAAGATTTGTTAAAGCCCTGCAGCAGCTGGTCTGCATGCCTCAAGTTCATTCATAGATGCTGCATTTAGTAGGCTATTAATTAACCATCTGAAACCACTTTAAAACGTATTGGATTTTAAACTAAAATTAATTATCATACTTCTGATTGCTGGTTACTGCTATACTTATTCTGAACAGGTCATTAATCATTCAATTTAAAATAGTTTAACATAAATATAGCCTACTATTTAATAGAGCTACACTACAGTTTTTATAAAGCCTAGCACTCTATTAAATGTAACCTAGTCATACTGGTTACTTTAGATGGAAAATAACTTAACTCTGCTATAAAGCCAAAACAATCTCTGATACCTTAAATTATACGCTTATCTCTGTGAAGCTGCTTTGAAACAATCTACGTTGTTAAAAGCGCTATATAAATGAAGATGACTTGACTTGACTACTGCAAAAATTTTTGCTACTATGTTAAGAGCATACAAATATATCACCCAACTCAGGCAAAACAATTGACAGCCCTGATAAATAAAGTAAAAGGCTTAATTCATCTTGTTTTCACCTGCAGGAAAAACAAACACTTAAAACAAAAATGACAGTAAATGACCACTAAAGTCAGTAGGTGGCAGCAGAGGGACACTTATCTGCTCATTTGCCATGTCCACTCCTTGATATACTAGTAAGAAGTTTCAGTAAGTCTTGGGTCATTTATTCCTGTACATTAAGGGCTCAATGCATTAACAATTTCTGAAAGGAGCAATGTTCGCTATAGTATACATTTGCTTTTGTAAAATATTTCCAGTGCTTTAAATGTCTTACAGATTTGTATGGGTTCTGCATGCATCTTTGGAAGTTATTCCACAAGATAAATATTAAGTAAAATGTATGACTGAATGATTTTTTTTAAATGGATTTTTATGTCAAAACGAAGAGTTTGTAATGTAATTTGTAGCATTTTTTAATAACAGAATAATAGACTTAAATAGTCAGAGTATGACTGCTTTATTCTATGGTATTGTCTGCATGCTGGTCCTATTCCTGTCTAGCACATGAGATACCCATACCTTTACTCTGCTCTTAAGCACACACAATAATCATAAATGCTACACTAAATCTTTAAATCCTGGGAAATAAAGTTTGTTACATAAATAAAAATTACAGTAAAAAGCATTCACTTAACAATTTTGCAGTTAATGAAGTACATGTTATACAATATGCTCAGTATTTTGTGTTCAGTATTTTCAGATTTAAACTATATAGCTACGATTTATATTTATATTCTTTATATCACAATGACATACATATGTACACAAGGGTTTCCGTTGTAATTCCGTTGAAATGTCCGACAAAATTAAATCTCTCCGGTCAAATTGTCCGATTAAAATTGCCTAATAATCCCGCCCCCTAACACAATCTGAATTTGAGAATAAGCCTAAAATGTATAAAGCAAAAATACACCGACCTTTGGCTATGTTATAAAGGAACAGGCTCTACCGTTTTAAAGTTATTAAACATTATTACATGGCTTGGTTGAACTCCAATGTGGAATGCGGTCTGTTATTTCTTGATATCAGACCGCTGAAGCACTAGCGGCGCCAGGATTTTGATTAGGTGGGCCTCCAGAAAACTGGATGGGCCAGTTAAAATAAGCCAACAAATAAATAAGAACGGTTTCCCCTTCATCTCCGTTTCAGCGCTTTTCTGGGCACTGAGGACAGCGACTCAGTAGCCAACCTGAATTTAATGCGTAATTAGCATAGGTAAAAAAATAAATAAAATAAATAAAAAAAAATTAAACAGGATTTTTTTGTTACTTTTTTAATACAATTACAATTTCATTTAATTTATTGTTTAATAAAATTATAGGCCTATTATTTTTAGTTTATTAACAGCAACAACAGCTGTAAAGATGAAGTTGACGATCCATCTCCATAGTGAACGCGCCTATAGAGAGAAATGCACATCATGGATTACATTAATCAGAGCGTAGCCTATATTTCTTTTAGTTTTAAATTGTTAAAAAGACATTTCAAGCTTTCTTAAGATTTATTTCATGTCTGTGAGGCCTATGCTGAGTTTCGTTAAATTAGGATGAGATGCGCTCCAGTTCACGAGCAATGCAAGTGACCGCGCGGGCGCCTGCATGATTAGGCCTATATCGTCTGCTATATTTCCAGGCAATCGGTTGATAAAAAAAATTATTAAAATTAAGATACAATTTATACAAAACGAAATTCACTTCAGAAAAGTCTTTCTACAAAACAAAACTTAATTAAGTGGTCAAAATCATGTCTGACCCGCTCCATGTCTCTCGATATTGCGCATCCTATCTTACTTGTGCTGTTCACTTTTCATAATCAACATAAATAAAAAAATAACATTAAAATATTTTAACAAATATTAAACTAAATGAGCTTAATGGCTACAACACTTATAGTATACCTAGACTCTCTATTTGTACAAATTGCTGCACATTCATTTTATTCTGAATTTTGCACACATAAGTTGAAAGGCATTTGTTTGTGCATGCATAGCAAAACATATCTGCAACATTGATCAAGTTTCGCTGATAATTATGCGTGCATTTATTGGAAACAAGGACGAAGCATATCAACTGCGTTGTTTGTTTAGAATGGAATGGATCGCAAATAGATCCGAATGAAGAAACGAACCATAGTAGAATTTTTTTTTTTTTTTTCTTCTATTTGAAAGTTAGGCTAATAAACATGTTGCATTCGGCCTGATTATGTAATTTTTTAAGTTACATAGCCTGCCTCCAGTTTTCCTCAACTTTACTAATTAAGTTGACCAACATATCATCAAAATGTCCGGAAAACGAAACCTCTGCCGGTCACTTGTTTTCTAGCGGAAACTCTGGTACACACACACACTATGTGTGTGTGTTTGTGTGTTACATTCTCTATAAAGTATATTTACTGTATTAGCCTACTGTATGTAAAATGCAAGTGGAGTACGTATTACAGTATTACAGTACTGAAAATAATGTCTGATTACACACCTGTTCTGTGTACAAACGTTTGAATGATTGAAGACACTGTTGTTCTCTCAACATTCGGCTTTACCTTTTGACCCTCAGTCATTGTAAGGTCATGATTGATAACATTGTCTGCAATAGTGTCCTTATTTCATTAGAAACATGTCCACAATCTTGACCTCTTCCACTGTTTTGCCTCCGTACCCTTCTTCCACCACACATCATTACTCCTCTTCTTCCAGACTGTTGACCCTGTTTGTTTCTGTGTTGTTCTTCCATTATCTAAATGTGTGACACTGAGATGTGCTCTGTCTATATATGCTTGTCAAATGAAGCTTCATGCACCTCTGAGCTATTTCAGAGACCTGGTTGATTTAATGCTTTACATTCCCCTTCATTAGTGAAATGCAAAATTTATAGCCAAGACACTGTCATTAAAATGTTAAAATGTAGCATGTCATGGGAACCAACAACAGCACATACATTAGGCTATACCCATATTTCTATTTATAACGCAGCCACTTTAAATTCATATAATGTTTCACATCTGAGTAACAGAAATATAATGAAATATATATATATATATATATATATATATATATATATATATATATATATATATATATATAATGAAAATGAATTGCCAACATGCCAAGAATATAAAAAAATACCAAGTAAAACACAAATTTGTAAATATTTGTTTGAATGTTTCTGTAATGAGCAGTTTTTAGAAAACCAGAATGCCTGTAAATAAACAATATATTAATGACTGGCATTTCACACAAAAGTCAATAAAAATACAGTTCCAAACAGCGCCACAGCAGAACATTTGTCTAAAAGGAGTAGTTGTGTGGGTGTTAAAATATATATTTGTATTTTTGAAAGAATAGGTTGAACATCAACCAGTAATCTCAATAGAACAGGGCCTTGGCGCCATCTACCGGCAATTTTATTTTGATATTTAGTAGTTTAATATTTATTTAGCCTCCGTTCATTTCGGCATTTACAACTCGGTTTAAATGAGCTTGCTAGAAGTTCATAGAACGATTTTTTTATAACATAGAATTTAAGAATATAATTAAGTAATGCATCCACTCTACTATAGAGCTTTATTATTATTATTATTGTAGCCTATAGCCTATTTCATATTCCCACATGCTCGTGCATAATTGATATTGCAAAATAGGCCTACATTCAAAGCTTTTTACTGTTGAGATTCGTTTTTTTATGTATCCAAACCTAAATAGTATTTTCTTAATATTCTTCGAGGATGTTAAAAGCTAGGCCTATGTTAAATAGCTATTAATGTGATTTTCTCTGCTGAAAATTACTTCATCTAATTTAATAATAGCTTTAATAGCTAAATGATCAAGTCTTCTAGCCCACACTGTTCGAACAGTGTCTCAAATAAGACAAGTCTATTCAATTCAAATTTAGCTGTAGCCTAGCGCTTTTCACAATATTGTTTCAAAACAGCTTTACAGAAAATGCATTTCAGAAATGTACATAGAAAAATACAGCTAGTAAGTTAGTCATTTATTAATCCGTCATACAAGTAGCTGCATAAAAGTACGTGCGCTATTTTTAAATTAGCCAAGGCACATTTTGCTTCAGACGTGCAGACGGGCAGACGTTAAGACGGGCAGACGTGCAGACGGGCAGACGTGCAGACGTGTAGACGTTCTCCACACGCACGTTAACACGTCTTTAAGCTTGGTTAGGAAAGAAATGACACAAAGCGAGCGCCATAACTACAGCGGCAAAACTCCGCTCAGTGTCGCTGGCAACGCTATAACGCCTCCGCTCTGGGGTGTGTCTGTTGCGAGTGTGTTTAATCTAAGTTTTTTTCAACACACGGGCAGTATAATCATCAGCGATGCACGCGATTACATTTAGAAATAGACAAGCTTTGTTTCCAAATGCACCAAGCAAAGATATCCTTTCAATTTTATAAACTTTTATAAATCCAGTCAATATAATCACAATGAACACATCCAAAATAAAATATTTAACATAGCCTACATAACAACTGCAAAGCGTCTAATTTGTAAACAAAATGATTTACGCACTAAATCCATCATATATTCAACTATTTCTGAAGCGCTGTGTGAGTGTGTATGTGTGTGTGTGTGTGTGTGTGTATGCATGTATGTGTAGTATGTACACATAAATATATATACAATATAAACAGAAATTCAAGGGGTTAAAAACATTTCTTTCTCAATTTATCTCAATTTATGTATAAGTGTTTTCACACATTATCATTGTGTGTAGGTTGCCAGTAAATGAGTGTGGCATGTAGAGAACTGTGTTTAGAGGTTTGAAAAAAAGTTGATTTTTTTTTCAATTTCAAACTGATTGTAAAGCGTATAATGTGCAGTTTTGCAGACTTGGCCTGAAGATTCAGTACATAAGTGAATGGTTTCACTGAGCGAGCCTCAAGTTCCACTTTTAGTGTGTAAGCTATCTGAAAAAACTGTAATCTTTATGAAAATGTTTATTAGTTAGTATCTTCATCATAATGTTTTTTTTTTGTGGCATAAAAGGCAAACACACTGTAGCCTATATGAAATAGAGAACTTTAGAAAATAGAAAACAGAGAGAAAACTTTCTTGCACATTTGCATTCTTCTACATTACACAATGTTAATAATAAATAATTAGCCTATATATTTTTCAAGAATTTACAATTACATCATTTCAATAAATCAAAGAGTTAATATATGAGTGTATATATATAAAGAACATGTATATTCTAAAAGAAAACAAAGTTCCCCAGCCAAGTCCAAATTAAGTTGATTCATTTTTTGAGCATTAAACTGTACCGCCTATGCTTCATTTTGGCCAATCGGTCAATCACTTCACTTCCCTCTCAGCTGATAAGAGAGCTAGATGGTGAAGCCTGTCTTGTCCCGTTGTTAACCTCAGCCAAGTGTGGAGCCGTCTCAGCACACTGAATGACCGCTCACAGCTACAGCCATTGACTGGGATTGTCAGAGAGACCTGCAAAACCTGTGTCATGGTTGGGAACATGACTTTATCCAGCAAACTGAAAACACATTGAATATTTGAAAGGCTTTCCATTTTGTGAGCCAGATAGTTTTTAGCCACTAAAACCTCCTCCGATTTTAGATCAATCTTGTAATGATCTGCCAGACCTCGGAGGCGCTCCTCACAAAGAAAGCTCTCTGATCCCGGATTACAGGCCTGAACACCTCTCAAGATTAGGTTATTAAGAGATGAAAAGCGTTGTCACACACACCTCTCTGTACTCAACAGCCTTAGCCAGGTCTACTGTTTCACACTGCAGATATTTGTGCAGGTTCTCAGTTACAGACAGAAAAGTCTTGAGCATTACCAATAGGTATACTGTGGAGAATCTGCTAAGTTTGGCATGGAGTCCCACTGCCATGGAGTTGTTGATGCTGGAAAGACACTGAAGAACTGCAGGGAGATTCTCTAAGATAGCATTTACAGACCGCAACTGGCTTGACCAGCGGGTCTTTGAAAGCTGGACAAGTTCGGATGGCTGTAACCCCAGCTGATTTTGAACATCTCTAAATTTGTGATGGTTTACAAGTGAAATACTGAAAAATGAGTACACACTTTGCAGCAGGTCAAAGAGGTCTCTGGCCTCCGGTATGGCCTGACAGGTGTGACATAAAACTAGGTTGAGCTGATGTGCTCTTCTATAGCAGTGCACATAAATGGCCTCTGGATGGTTCGTTTTAGATCTGGCTTGTACACCACCTACAGCCCCACTCACAACTGCCGCGCCATCATATGATTGTGCTACGCACTTAAGCTTATCAATAGCATGATGAACTAGCTGCTCTTCTATAGCAGCAGTTATGCTTTCTGCATCAAACTCTTTTAGTGTTGTCATTGCAAGCAAGCACTCCTTCACTCTATCTTCAGCAACATAGCGAACACATATGGCAAGCTGTTCAGTATTGCCGTCTCTGGCTCCATCTTCCAGAACTGAAAACATCCCTGCCTCTTTTAGCTCCCTGACAATATTAGCTGTAACCTCTTCAGCACAGCACTCGATTATCTCATTCTGAGATGCAGGTGATCAGTAGGTGCTGTGTGAAGGGGCTGAATAGGATTTCAAAAAAGGGTCAAACTGTTTTAGAAGATTCAGACACTCCAGAAAATCCCCCTGGTTGTGGCTGGAGCCTCCCTCATCATGGCCACGGAAGGGAATATTTTGCTTGGCCAGGAATTGTGTCACAGCATCAATACGGGTAAGGTACTCCCGTCTGTCTTTTATTTCTGCCTCATTTGCTGAGTGCGATTGTTCAATTACACTGCCATGAACAGCACTTGTTTTAAAGCTGTGCCAGGACAGCATGCTTGCTTTATGGGCCGGTGTTTTCTCCTGCTCTCTAAAGAGATCTAGTGATTTTTTTTTCAATTTGTTTGGCCAGTGCTAACAAAGGTGTCATGTTTCACATTTTTACCAAACATCCTACAGGAAAAACAAAAAGCTGCATCTCTAGATACAGAATATTCCAACCAGGGAAAGTTTCCAAACCAGTTCGAATTAAAAGATCGCTTTAGTTGTGCTGGGGATATTGAGACAACTTAACCTGTTTTGGGCCACAGTGCTTTTCCCCCAGGTCACTAATGTTTCCCTCTATATTGTGAGTGGTTTTTGCCCTCGCCCCCTGTCTAATGTTCTCTGCTGCCACTGTGCTCATCTGTTCCTCAGTTTCCTCTCCATAGCTCTCCTGTCTTTGACCTGTCTCTCGCCTGTCCTTCTCCAATCTCTCACTTTGCCCTGCCTCCGACTGTTCATCCAGCTCCATCTCTCTTCCTTCTCCTGCACCTGCAGGGTCCCAGTCAAACATTAGACAACAAATCCTTGAACGCAGATGAGCCAGTGTCAGTTGAGTATCAGATGCACGGCGACCGAACTCAGACAAGCAACTAGATAAGACAGCTTGGGGTGTGAGTGTGTGTTGTAGAACATATGTACAAGATGTCTTGCATCATGACCAAAAAAACTGCATTTTTGTGGAATGTGCTTTACTGTGGAAAAAGCGTGAATATGTCTATTAGCTAAAAAAAAAAAAAAAAAAAAACTACATTAAAGATTACACTAAGAACTTAATTCTAATTATGACCGCCGCTAGCATAACTAGCGAAAGAGGTCATAAAGGGATTGTCAAAGTTTTTTGTTTTTTTTCCCCATCATTTTACATTTACATTTATTCATTTAGCTGACGCTTTTATCCAAAGCGACTTACAATTGCTATACATGTCAGAGGTCGCACGCCTCTGGAGCAACTAGGGGTTAAGTGTCTTGCTCAGGGACACATTGGTGTCTCACAGTGGATTCGAACCCGGGTCTCTCACACCAAAGGCATGTGTCTTATCCACTGCGCCATCACCACCCACATCTACTGAATTTTTCGTCAATGATACCAGGGACACCGAAAAACCGGGGAACATGAAATTGGGTGGGCATGTAGCCCCACTAGACTTTTACGGAAAAATTTCGTTTGGTCCCCGGGGGCCACTCCCCCCCCCCCCCCCCCCCCCCCCGCGCTGGGCCCCCCCAAACCCAAAAAATGCAGTTTTTCCTAAATAACTACCTGAACCGTGGCACCGAGGATGAAGAAATTTTTATGGTATGTTGCTCTTGAGGGCCCACATCAACCTAGCTCATAATCACTCATTTGTGATTTGCGCCCCTTCCCATAAAAAATGAAAATGCAATATTATTCTGCTTTAATCGCCCCTATCTTCAGTTGAGATGTTCAGAACTGCACCATATTTCATGTGTATTATTAACTTGACATCCTCTGGGGGTATCCTCTGCTAAGTTTCATAGAATTTCATCCATGGGGGGGTATAAAATAAATTCATTTATGTGCACATTTAGTGACTGTACACTCATCGGCCTGTAGATGGTGCTGTTGAGCGAAGGGTTGCTGGTTTAGGATGATACTGTCACACACACACATGCAGGAATACAAACAAATGCAAGCATGCACACACACTGACATCCACACGCACAGACACACACACACAAACACAAGCGCACACACATGTACGCACGCATACATACACACACAGACACACACACACACATACACACACACACAGACAGACATGCACATACTACTACTTTTTTTAGGTATCAGCCATATACCCGATTTACCAATACCCAATGTGTTATGCTTGGGCAGTATACTAATGACGTGGGTGGGACATGTTTCATGCCATGTTAGATCACATCCTGAGAGATTTTTCTTTCAGAAAATATATAGTTTATATAGCTGAATCAGTTTTCTCTTTATGGTACAGACCAAAATGTATTATGTGTACACTTTCTTCACCTAAATCCATAAAATCCCATTAATTTCAATGGGACATTTACTTAAGTGTTCTACTAGGTACAGTGGGAATGAGTTTAATTTTGTTAACATTGTTTTTTTAAAACTCTGGGACCAGGGCTACAAGATAAAAACACTTTTTTGGGGAAAAAATGTTTTTTATTTCAGTAAAACACAACAAACCCATGCCAAAGTCAGATAACTGACTTTTACCATCAACAGGCACCTCAACCGTTTGGTAGAGGTTTGTATAAATTGAATGGGAGGGTCCTTTGAAAAAAAAAAACACAGATTTTTCATACTTAGTATGTATAAGTATAAGTATATATACTATTTTGATCCCGTGAGGGAAATTTGGTCTCTGCATTTATCCCAATCCGTGAATTAGTGAAACACACTCAGCACACAGTGAACACACAGTGAGGTGAAGCACACACTAATCTCGGCGCAGTGAGCTGCCTGCAACAACAGCGGCGCTCGGGGAGCAGTGAGGGGTTAGGTGCCTTGCTCAAGGGCACTTCAGTCTCTTTTTACTGGTCGGGGTTTGAACCGGCAACTATTTGGTTACAAATTTGAAGTGCTAGCCAGTAAGCCACGGCCTACTAGAGCAAGATAAAACAAAAAAATATTTTTTTTCACCACTTTATCATGGTGTGCATGTGAAAGGGTTAATGATTGTGCACCCATCGGCCTGTATATGGTGGTGTTGAGTGAAGATTGGGTGATAGAGTTAATGTTGAAATGTCTTTTCTGCTGAGATAAACACACACATTCATGGACATACAACCCCCTCTTGTAATGTTGCAACATGTTATAACATTCACACAGTTATAAACTGGAACATATACATATGCAGGCACACACACATTCACACAGTTATAACTGTACATACTCCAAAACCTACATAATTCAAACCCTGACAAGATAATTTTCTTAGACACTTCAGTTAACTATAGTCATTAAAAGGTCAACTCACTCACATATTGGACTCACTCAGAAGGTTGCGTTATGGTTATGTGTTATATGTAACATAACACTATAAAAGGCTCTTTTATAGCAGGACTTTGTATTTCTCATGTTGATACTTTGCATGGTTGTTATCCATTGTTATCATTTGATGACATAAATCTTATTGCAAAGTCAAATATCTTATGGCTTTTGAGATTTCTGTTAACGGCTATATGGTTTTGCGGTTTCTTCTGAATGCCGTACATGGAAAATTAGTAATTTCACAACACACCCTAACCCTGAGGACAACTGACATTATATGTAAGTAGTAAGTACCACATTGGAAATGTGTTGCTGTTGAATTTGACATGTTTATATGTTAAAATATATTAGTTAGTAAGCAAATGTAGTTAATTACAGATCAATAATAGACATTCAACATTTATAACAATGATACCTCGTGCACCTTTCAATAATGTCACTGTAGTACAGGTTTACAAAGAAACATTATAACTGACTTGCTTTTTTATCAGCATTTATTTCATATAATATTTTACATCCTATGAATACATTTTATCAGTATTATGGACATAACATGAAATACACACACTTTACAAGTGTCCTACAAACTCTGTGAATTATTAAACAAACTGCCGATGTAGCATGAAAAAGACTTGCTTGAACACAATAAGTGTGTTTTTGAAACTCATTTTTGTAATACATTATGTAGGGAAAACCACTGTTATGGATGTGACGTTTTCACATTATGGATGTTAAGTGTCTAAACTAATGACTTTTGATATAAAACTTAAATAGTAATGGCAAATAATTACAAAACTCTAAATTATCCATGATCCACAGGAATACTCTAGACAGTCTTTTAAAATATACAACTTAATACATACATAAACACGCAATACAGCCAAATTGCTCCACGTCATTTATTTTTGTGAAAAGCCAGTGCAGGCCTGAGCGGCGGTCATATTTTGTACCGCCATGCGGTACATCTAGTTAATACAAGATATAAAGAAAGATATCTCATCATGTGTGCTTTTAGTTTGGAACAGCTTAAGTTCACCTGGATTGAACCTACATGATCTCATCAGAACACAAACATTGGTAAACATGAATTGAAAAAAGAAAAACTGAGTTTGTTGTTTTCCTTTCAAACCTGATAAACAGCAGAGATAATAAATCACATTATAACTGAAAGAAAGGCAGTGTATCACTTTACAAATCGCCTGTGGTTTATCTTACAATACATGCTTATAAAAGCTGTAACATGGATGTTTAAAGTAAAAAAATAGAAAACATTGCAGCACAAGGGGAACAACAAACAAGGAGAACTTATTGAGACATGCTAATCAGTGGTGTAGTGGTAAAAAAAGAGGTGGGTAAACTATAAATTCTGGTGGACCACGACGTGGTCACCCGGTAAGGTGGGCCACTGCCTTCCGGTGTATGTGTATCCTGATGACATCGCTATAGGCTATCATTTGATGGTACTACCAAGGGTATCACTGGTTGTTCCCTCATCATAGGTCACACAATCACTATTCAATTCATGCATTAATCTAAGTTCTTGTTTAAGAGACTCAAAAAGGAATAATATGGTTGAAATTGAAGTTTACTAAATGACAAAACAGAGAGAACAAAAATATTTAAGAGAGATCGAGAGGGAGGCTTATATCCAGGGCTTCCAATGCAATGCACTTGTGCATAATGATTAGGGATTTGGCATTATTTTCATAGTTGATTAATCTGTTGAATATTTCCTCGATTAATTGATTGTTTGGTCTATCAGAAAAATGTGGATCAGTGTTTCCCTGTAGAGGGAAAAGTCTTAAACCTGGTGCAGGCTTGATTCCCTCTGAATCTCTTGAACAGTTGGGTTTTGACATGCTCCCTACATTAAACCAGCTGCCTTAATGAATACAAAAAAACAACAACTTTTTTTGCATCATTTTAATGATTTCCTGTTGCGGCTGCGATCAAGTTTCATTCTCGCGCAGCTTGTTTAGTTACTTCACGAGCGTGTGTTTTCTGCTACGTATGTGCGCCGTTCTCTTTGTTACGTGTGTGTGTGTGTGTGTGTGTGTCGGCGCGCTGCGCTCTCTGCTCCGTGTTTGCGCGCTGTGCATTCTGCTCTGTAGTTAACAGCCCAAATGCTCGAATCATGTGCCGATCGGCGGTCACACACTGGAAAAGCAAAGTCCGCTCACATAACATGAAATTTAGAGGTGGATAAACGCAATGTAGAGGTGGATAAACGCAATGTAGAGGTGGATAAACGCACTTTAGAGGTGGATAAACGCACTTTGGAGGTGGGCAAACGCTATTTCCAAATATTGGGAGGTGCGTAAACGGCGTTTACGTGCGTTTAGCCTCCACTACATCCCTGATAATGTTGCACAAACATTTGACTTAGATGTTTTTGAAAAACCTGTTACGCATTTAAAAAGCGTCTCTATGGAGTTTACGGTTTAATGATGAATAGTCAAATGTATATTCCATATCAACTTGTCTAGCTTGCTGTGAGTTTAAAAGTCAGATGTCACAAATACTGTACAGTCCGTGCTGTACAATCACACTTCACTTGTTTTTTTTTTTTTTTTGTGATGTTTAAGGGTGTGTAATAGAACAATGTGCATCAAAAGTGGTAGTTTGCATGCTATGTGCATCATAAACATGCTATGCAAGGTGAGCAGCATTGTTTCACTGAATTTCCATAACCAACACATTGGGAGCGGACAGAAAATTCAGAGCTGGAACTCAATTTGACTAAAAACAAGACGCCCCAAAGTGAAATTCTTCAGTGCAATGAGCTCTTAAAAGAGTTTTTTTAATTTTGAAGCGTAACATTACGTAAGTTCTCTTGTACTTAGCAATTTTTCCAAATAAATATATTTTACACTTCCGTAAAGTGACTTCATAAGGGAGGTTTTCTGAACCACTAAAGCAAACATCACAGCATAATCAATTATCAAATTTATATGAAGTATTTGTGATTTGAAATTTTGTATGGCAAATGTGTCTACAATTATATGGACCGGTGAACTTGTGAAACTATATTTTACAAAAAGAATGACGTGTGTCTTGAACATGTAATGCAAGATGAGCAACATTGTTTCACTGGATTTTCTGTCCGCACCCAATGCGTTAGTTATGACAATTCAGAGCAGGAACTCAATTCCTGAAAAAGTCCCTCCCAGTTTTTGGACAGGCTGTTTGCAAAACAGAAACACTTGCATGACTTTGATTTTCTAACATTTAAAAAAAACACAACAGTAATGTGCTGGGGAAATCACTTCTAATGCAGCACAGCCAATCTGTCAAAGCACCTAACACACTTGAAAATATTAAGTGCTCTTGTACTGCAGAAAGGCATGTCTGTCAAAGCTGAAAGTGAAACTGTGATGCTTAAGTGCTGACGTATTAGAAGATAGCGACAGGCCTCCACCATGTTGGGTGTGGTACCAGCTGTGCCATTGGCTGTTCTTAGGGACAGTACACAGCCTGATGGGCATATAAACACTGATGAGACTCAGAGAGGAAGAAATTTGGCAAAATAAAGACAACAGAAAAAAACAGTACAGAAAAACTGGAAAGAATCCTATCACAGGAGCAGAGGCGAGACATTAGAAGGAAGAAGAAAACAAAAACTGGGGTTAGCCAGTTGAGCTATTGAGGCCTTTTACTCGAAGAAGTTTGAAGTATAACATTATGGCAGCAGAGACTCTCGTTAGAGGTGACTGGAATGGTGAAATCTGTAACCTTCGCTTCAAAACACTTCGCGGGACTGCATGGATAAAGGCTTTTGAGAGATATTATGAAGGAAGGGTTACAAGAAAACCCATTCAAGATGCCTCGCAACTGGTCATAGCGAACTCAGAGAACCCAGTGAGAAAGCACTTAACAGTTAACCTTTACCATACTGGAACTGTAATGCTGCAGGGAGCACGACCAGTGCTAACAACCTTTGAAAATCAGACCTTTGATGAATTAAAAGTAATAATTGAGCAAACAGCTCAGCAAATTTGAAATGAATAATTAAAAAAAAAGAAAGAGAGGAGAGAGAGAGAGAGAGAGAGAGAGAGAGAGAGAGAGAGAGAGAGAGAGAGAGAGAGATCATCATTTCTTCTTCCTGCTGAAGACTTCCACCCAGAGACCATCCACAGAGTCAAAGCTGAGATCTCCAGAAGATGTGCTCTTCTGCCCAGTGTGCTAACTCAGGGGTTCCCCAACTTTTCCATGCCAAGGCCCCCCAAATACCACTAGGTTCTGGCCAAGGCCCCCCTTTTGCAGGATGTGTTATTGAACCCATCGACAATACTACGGCACATATAGAAATAAATAATCTATCTATCTATCTATCTATCTATCTATCTATCTAGTAAAACACCACTTTTACCCAAACTGATGAATAAAAACAAGTTTAAATGGATACATTTTTCATTTTTGTCTTCATTTTCTTTTCTGACATAACCTACTCCAGTTCTTGTTAAAACTCACTATACATGCAAATTATGTGCAGTTTAGGTACTTTTTGTGTGAAATCATATTTATTTTGTCCATCAAAAGTGTGCTATATAATAAAAGTGGGGATATTTAATTTAATTTAATCAATCAATAATACTTTTGATCAGCCTTACCAAACGTGGACGTTTTTTCCACTAGAAACAAACCTTGTTGTGTTATTTTGATTTAATACTGTGAAGCTGTTTTGATACAATCTGTATTGAGAAAAGCGCTATACAAATATACTTGACTTGACTTTAATTGAGTGTGAGCAGCGCAGCAAAAATAGACTCAGCGCCGAAACCCTCCGCTTCACTACTGCTCATGCGACGCTCCTGCTTCGAAGCTCACGGTGAGTTCACACGGGGCGTCAGCGTCAACGCTTGGCGGAAGGCGTGGCTGAAGTTTGGCTCTGACACCATGGTCATAGCAGCCAATGAAATTAGACAGGAACTCAACAACAAGCTTCATTGTCATTCAATGGTCATAAAGGACCGGGTGATTGCCCACCGCAATAATTAGTTTCTCCTCCATTTTAAAATTTATCCTCAGTTTGCTGCTCTTGAACAGGATGAACGTGATTGGCTGCCGCCTGGCTACTGTATTTGCATAGAGCGATCTGATTGGCTGACGCTTCCGTCGGCGGCGCTTCACTGGCTTCACGAGCAATGCCAGTGAAGCGCCGCCGACGGATCCACAATTCTTTTCGGCAGCGCTTGACGTCACCCATTCAAAGTCAATGGGTAGCGTTGACGCTGATGCCCCGTGTGAACGAGGCGTCATGCTCACGCGCTGCTCCTGCTCGCGGTGTGAATGCACTCACTGAACATGCACGGCGGAAAAAAACGCACTGCTTACGCGCCGCTCGCGGTCTGAAATGGCCGTAATTCACAAGGTTTCCTACATGTGCGTTCTGTGTGCATGTATGATGCTGATGTTGCGCGATGTTATTCATGCGGCGCCCGAGTGCATTTGAATTGGCATTTGTCAGACTGAAAATCACGTGAAAATCAGCTCGTCACTAGCCGATCAATCAGTTCATCTCTAAAAGATTAGCATTAAATGTATAATGTTCAGATAGGCTATGCAACAAATTATTATAATGTTATTTCATAACAATACTCATATTAGCCAATATTTATTTTTTTTACTTTTTTTTACTTTTTTTCCGCTTTTTTTTTTCTACTTGCTGCGGCCCCCCTGGCGGACCCCACTTTGAAAACCCCTGTGCTAACTCACCACAGACCATTATGACCATGCGCATCTAAACAACGACAAGGTCAAAACGCAATCAAAAGACATTGAACATGGAACCCCTCACCTCCGCCAGGACAAAGATGAGAACCTCCACCTCATACACAACTTTACTTGTGAGAACCCTCTTTACCAGGACGACACCATAGACTCACACACATTCTACCTGAAACCTCTGACTACATCCGCGCACCAACCTGCAACTAACCAAAGATCCCCAGCATCAACAAGACATCCATCCAGACAGAGAACCCAAACTGACTCATCCTGCTGAAACTGAGATGGGTGAGATCAAACAAGTACTGGATGGCACTAAATAAAGAGTCAGTCTGGCTGAAAAAGATACAACTGCCATATCTAAAAAAAAAAGAAAAAAAGAAAGCAAATAATTAAACATTGAAAATGATTATTTATGTATTATCCCTAATTATAATGTATTTTAATTCTTGTACAAACAGTATGTGTGTATTGTCTGAGGTGACTGAGGATGTGGTGGCCCACGCCAGGAAAGCAGGAACAGTGTTTGCTTGTTAACCCGGCATCCTGAGAATATGCATATGTGTTGCACTTCATGCAATGATCATTTTATAATCAATCATTTAATCAAAGGTAATCAAGAATCACATTTTAGACAGTTTTTCATTTAAGTTTTGCTCATACTGATTCTCGTGTGTTCTTGTCTTATGCTTGTACAAGCAGCATAATATGTGTGTAATATGTAATATGTGGGTAATATGTGTGTCTTAGGGGTGAGAGGAAAGCTATGCATGGGTCATAGGTTCACGTTTAAAATGTTAGCACCCATTAATCACTTAATATGATATGCTTGGATTGAATTATAAGTAGAAGCTTTGTATAACTATTACTATGTCACAGGCCGGGGCGGCCTTCCCTCCCCTTCTGAGCGTACCACCTCGAGGAGTTACCCAGAGACACCAACAGACCAGACAAGATAATCAGTATCAAAACTTGTATTTTATTTAGTTAAAATAAGTCCAATCTCAAAAACTAAAATCCACCGACTGATCCGCCTCTCCTTCTTCGTCAGGCTGCGTGGGAAGTTCGCACAGCGATTCCTCTTCAGCCGGAGGTAAGTGTCGAGACAGGCACTGGTAGGAAATTAACAACAAGGGAGGGGGTTACTCTTCTCACAGGACAGCATCAAGTATTTGAGCGTCACCTCTTTTTGGGACGGGGGGGAGGATAGGGCAGGGGATCATCCGACGCAATGCATTAATCAGTCGTAGATGGCAAACGGGAAGCTCTCTCGCTCTCTCCACATACAGCGACGGACAGTGACTTCCCCACAGAACAGTGATGGCAGCATTCAATGGCGAAGGGCAGTTTCTCTATGTTCGCAGAACAACAGTGGTGAATCTGCACATAATCAGCTACAGTACACTTGTCAAGGGGCTCTGCCTGTGCCACTGGCTGCTTAGGCTGAAACTGCTGTTGACCTGATTGAGCAAACTGTTGACTAGCTTGCTGTTGAACTAACTGAGGTCTCTCTGTTCATAGAACAACAATGGTGAATACAGAATCCAACAGTTACACTGAGTCTTCTTACCACAGGGCGGCAATGGCAGAATGCAGCGGCGGATATTAGGATCTCTTTCTCTGTTCATAGAACAACAATAGTGCGTACAGAATCCAACAGTTACACTGAGTCTTCTTACCACAGGGCGGCAATGGGAGCGCCAGGGATCCTCTTCGGTGTGGACAGTTCAATAAACAGATAATGCTTCCTCTTCAGGTCACGGAGTCAACAGCAATGCATGAATATTCAACAAATCCTCTTCAAATCAGACAGGATGGGGCTGCATTCCTGTACAGCATGCGCTAAACACACAGCAGTTAGTAAATTTCAATTTGACCTTCGGGACCCACGAGTATGCCAACTGGGGAACGAGTAGACATAAAATTACAGTTTCCACGCCAGTGCACAATTCAGTCACCTCAAATGATCACACGTGTTCACTTCACATTAAGCACTGCAACTCACATCAACTCACAGTGAATAAGGTCTCTTCTCGTGGTCCCAGCCGACTCTCTCCACTCAACTGTCAAAACTGTACATCCAGGGCTGTGTAGGTAGTTGGCTATGGACACACAATTGACATTAAAAGGCTTCAAACCAGATCTCACTGAACGCCGGGGCGGCTTCACCGAGCTATGGCGGATAGCGGGCACTACAGGCATTAACTTCCTAATAGGACTAGCAGATAACACTCATCTGTTCGATGAGATAACACAGTTCAACCACACCGCTGATCTCCAGCTCTTTCTTCTTTACATGCAGTCTTTCCCGTCCTGTACGATCTGCCCTCTCGTCTTATCATACCTCAGTTTTAATCAAGTCCGCTTTGCTTGTCTGCACCTCTCCTCTTCAAACTGCCGCTTTTCTCTTCTCAAGCCGCCATGCACACTGGACACCAGACCGCCGTACAACAGAGCATCTTTTCATAATGCCACTCTCCTCCGCTTCGGCCAAAGCCGAGCTCGCCAGCTGCCCGTTGCCTCCGTTCTGCCCTTCCGCTTTCCCGCACTGCCCGGAACGCTGCACGCCGAACGTTGAAATAGCCACTTCATAATTCACTGCAGCTGTCGCTCATCAACACGGGCAGCCATGACAGGCCACCGGACCCGGCCCGGTGTCCCGCCGGAACTGTCTCCCCACGGGAACTCGTTCAATTAATTATGGTTCTGTGACAACTAGTTGAACTGTGTTCTGTTTGAGTGCAATGTTTTCTTGCCATGTTGCGCCAAAGTTTCTTAGCAGATGTTTGAGGGCCTATATTTCAACGAGGTCCTGATGACACTCAACATTGTGATGGGAAGATACTACCTTTCTTTGTACTTATTCATAACCTTCTAGTAGAGAATTGTTTAAGGCTATATAGATACGTGACTTTGTTTTTCGTTAGTGGGGAGTCTCATAGCTACTCATCTTCCACCAGATAGGAACTTCATGGACGCATAAGGGAAGAGGTTAAAAAAACCATGAGACCTATTTATGATTGAAAAGAGTCTAGAATTCCCTGTGCTTGTAACTAATCGCTATCATAGATTAGAGATTAATTGATTTTGCATATGCCTGCAATTTTTAGTTTCTTTGTTCTACTGTATGTATTTTGGAACTTTAAAGAACAACTTGTCTTCAATACATTTAATTGATTGATTGCAATCTTGACCCTGACTCTTCATTGTTCATACTCATCTTTCTACTTGACCAAGCTGTCCGCCCCAATTCTAGTAACACTGTTCAACACACAGCAACACTGTAAAATCAATACACGAAAAATAAATTCATAAAATTAAATAATAAAAAAACATAAAATTAGAGTATGATACTGGTGGCTGTAGCTGACGGTAATTTACTGTTATTCTATAGTCCTTCCATTGTGATCTTAAACAACAGTATACTATTGTAAAAAAATAATACAGTACAGCGCTGTACAATAATATATAGAATATTGTTATTTCAGTGCTACAACAGTAAAATTAATTGACAGGTTATTACTCATAAAAAAGGTGACCTTAAGAGTATAACATTGCACAAAGGATTTATTTAGGAACATTTTAAAATGAAAACCTCAAGAATAAAGCAGCTTTGACAAGAATCTGTCTTATTACACTGCACATGATAAATGCCTAATGTTATATCACACACATTAATCACAGTCAAACAGATTCTCAACTGCTAGGCCTGCTGGTGATACAAGAGGCAAAGTCATTAGGTCAAGCAAATGTAAAATGTTAAACAACACCAAAAAAGTATATGCCGAGTGGTAGAACCATGTCGGCCTGCTACATCCTAGAGGAAAGGAAGTTGTGTAAAAATGTATGTTTATCATAAAGTAAACATTATGGATGTCACCAAATTCCATGATGATTCCACACAGAAAAATAAATTAAAGAAAAAGTTGAACAACCTAAAGATCAGAGGCAGTTGCTTCCCAAAAATACAATTTAAACACACACAAACAAACATCATATTTTCTTATGCCAAATAAACTCTTAATTTGTACAAGTGAAAAGTGAAATCTACTGAAAGATAACAAATTCACCCAAGGCCTGAAAGGCATGAAACATGGATTAGGGTTAGGATTATGAAAAGGACTAGGCTTGGGGCTACATAAAACCCCACTGAAAGTTCAAGAGACTTTTAAATGAGCATATCTATCAGTAACCATAATTATTTGAATAACACATTTAAACATCCATATACTTGTTCAGTATTAACCCATTTTCACAACCCATTTGAAAACTTGTGAACATTTATATCAGATTCAATTATAACGACACAAGGTTTCTTATTTGTTCTGACCTTATGTTTCACTGTCTTTTTAATCACCAGACCATTTTTATCTTGTTTAGAATCTGACTGCTCAAATAAAATAGCAACCGCGCTCTTTCCTCAAAATGGCAGACGCTTGTGAAATAGCTGTAAAGTTCATTTTATATTGGTCATTCGTTTGACATTCGGCTTGGAAAGTTAGGGAGTGTCTCTACAGTGTGAAACGGATACAAAAACAGCAACAAAAAAAACCCATTTGTCTCTCCGGCTATAAAACACATGTGACTATTATGCAAATGTAGTAATGAACGAAAAATGTTTCGGTACAAAAACCACATAAGCTTAAATGTATTCATATATCTTTGAGCATGCGCTGACCTCGCTCTGTGATTTTACGTGGCCTTCCACTTCGTGGCTGAGATGCTGTTGTTCCCAATTGCTTCCACTTTGTTATAATACCACTAACAGTTGATCGTGGAATATTTAGTAGTAAGGAAATTTCATGAATAGACTTATTGCACAGATGGCAACTGATCACGGTCCCACGCTTGAAATTACTAAGCTCCTGAGAGCGACCCATTCTTTCACAGATGTGTGTAGAAGCTTGGTGTGTGTGGTGGAACACCTGAATTCAATGATTTGGAGGGGTGTCCCAATACTTTTGGCAATATAGTGTAGTTCCCTTACAATCAATGAAGCTGTCTACACTGCACAACGAATCACTTCTTCCGGTGGCGCTGCATGGCTGGCGACACAGACTCATGCTGCTGCTGACATTCTTAAAGTGTTGAGAGGACAAGATACTTGCTTGCTTGTTTGTTGACATTTTTCAAGTTTGGCTATTTTTAAAGCAAGTCGTTGAAATATGTATGTAATCCAGACATTGAACTCTTATGTTTAAGTTTGAGACCTTTTTATCTACCCAGAGAGTTTGGGAATATTTTAAACAAGGAGAACTTATTGAGACATGCTAATGTTGCACAAACATTTGACTTAGATGTTTTTGAAAAACCTGTTATGCATTTAAAAAGCGTCTCTATGGAGTTTACGGTTTAATGATGAATAGTCAAATGTATATTCCATATCAACTTGTCTAGCTTGCTGTGAGTTTAAAAGTAGTCAGATGTCACAAATACTGTACAGTCCGTGCTGTACAATCACACTTCACTTGTTTTTTTTTGTGATGTTTAAGGGTGTGTAATAGAACAATGTGCATCAAAAGTGGTAGTTTGCATGCTATGTGCATCATAAACATGCTATGCAAGGTGAGCAGCATTGTTTCACTGAATTTCCATAACCAACACATTGGGAGCGGACAGAAAATTCAGAGCTGGAACTCAATTTGACTAAAAACAAGACGCCCCAAAGTGAAATTCTTCAGTGCAATGAGCTCTTAAAAGAGTTTTTTGAATTTTGAAGCGTAACATTACGTAAGTGCTCTTGTACTTAGCAATTTTTCCAAAGAAATATATTTTACACTTCCGTAAAGTGACTTCATAAGGGAGGTTTTCTGAACCACTAAAGCAAACATCACAGCATAATCAATTTATATGAAGTATTTGTGATTTGTAATTTTGTATGGCAAATGTGTCTACAATTATATGGACCGGTGAACTTGTGAAACTATATTTTACAAAAAGAATGACGTGTGTCTTGAACATGTAATGCAAGATGAGCAACATTGTTTCACTGGATTTTCTGTCCGCACCCAATGCGTTAGTTATGACAATTCAGAGCAGGAACTCAATTCCTGAAAAAGTCCCTCCCAGTTTTTGGACAGGCTGTTTGCAAAACAGAAACACTTGCATGACTTTGATTTTCTAACATTTAAACAAGTAATTAAAAACTCAGTGAGTGTTTTAGCGCAATTTTCTGACGTCATGGGATCACAACACTAACGCCGCCTTCACACTGGCAGTTGAAATCATAGATATCATATATAAACGCTAGATGTCTTATGGCACATTCACTTCCGGCATCGCCGTTCGGCCATCTTGTGTCAGTGCTCTGTGCATTAAGGTGAATGATCAGCACGCACACAAATCCTCTTATCTCGCTGAAATATTGACGGATTTACAAACGGTTTGGTTTCTTACAAACGTTATTAACGTGGCTATAATTCCGAATGCTTAAACATGTATGTTATAATTTTTCATATGTATGCAGTTTATGTATGTAGTGTCATAACTACATCTCTGACGTTCATAACAAACCAAACCGTTTGAAAATCGGTAGAAAATTGAGCAAGTTATGGTTATTTAAACGTATATGCACCATTAAACGAGTGAGCGAGTCCACTGTTGCAAGATGGCCGCCGTGTGCGGACATCGATCTCCATTGGCCAGCAGCGCGCACGAGACATCTAGCCTTTATATATGATATCTATGGTTGAAATCAGCTCCGATACGGCATCGAAACGACCGGAAGTCATTCATTTCCTATGGAGATTCGCAGACCGCATGCGAATGGGTCCGAACCAAGCGTGCCGCACAAGCCCTGAAAAGTGAAGCCAAAACGTCTCGATCGCCCCCCGGTGACTGGTCCTAGTATAGGTCATAAGCCCCGCCTCCCCGTGTTAGTCAACGGGACGTGAGACCAACTAAACAAGTAAATACACTTCAAATATCTTTTTTCCAAAGGTGGTTTCTTTCATTTTCTGTCGTTTTTATCAAGCTGATGTAAGTTCAAGTGTCTGTTTCAAAAATAAGTTGTTTTTTAGTTAGTTACGTGATGCAGTGGTGTAACGTCATGATTGACAGCTGTGATTGACAGGTTCTCTGAGCGAAGTAGTCACTGAAGCACCAACGGACATTTTTTTCGGGATCTTCGGAGGACTGAGGAGATTGTATTTACTTTATTTTAACAAGCCTCTTGTCATGCTGCAATCAATTTTCAAAAAAGTGTGCAGAATGCACTCTACCGATGAGAGTGAGGGCGGAGCGTTGACTTTGCGGCTTTACTTCCTGCTCACTACTGCGCAGGTCTGGTCCCGAGATCGCTACTGCGCAGACTCAAGTTCCAATATGTCAGCGCCATATCGGGACACTGGCGGCTTCAGTTCTCATCAATGGAAGAGAGCGAAGGGGCGTCGTCCATCTTTTTTTACAGTCTATGGTCCATCTCGTCGTCCATCTTTTTTTACAGTCAGGTGCGAACGAGTGCGGTGCGAAAAAAATCGTGTCCATTGTATTGGCCATCCCGATGCTTTTAAAAAAATTGAAGAAAATTGACTAGTTTTAACCTTGTACGAAGGTTCGATGAACGTCTATATTGGACGTGCAGAACACGTAAAAAAAAGACGTCATAAAAACTTTCATTCTGGCTCCTCAGTGGACGTCTTTTCAACGTCCGACTTTTGTGACAAAGACGTTGAAAAGATGTGTTTTGGACATTATTTTGCTTAGTGGGAAAATTCGTTTTTATCATTTCTTCAAGGGAGTCTGCTCTCTTGTTAAGGGCTGTGATGATGTTCTCATGAAGCTCATGTAACGAGAGATCAGCTTTTGTTTTTTTTGACGCAGGGCTACTTGTTGGCGTTCCGGCGAGGAGAGGTGGAAATGATTCAGCGCTACAATCCAGCTCTTTTGAAAGATGCTTTTTCCCACTTAGACTTTTTGGCTTGTTAGATTCCGCAGGATACGAGTGGTCCAATTTCTGGATACCTTTCTTGCTCTTTTCATTTGCGGCACTCATTTTTGTTATGTTAATTTTGGTTAACTTTCACTGATTTACTTCTGATTTTTCTCTTTTTAGGTTATCAAGTAAAGTGTTCAAGCATTCCAACGATTCAAGCACTTAAAAAAACTAAGCAATCCGTTTAAAACAACATTTTGAAGGAGTAATGGCCAAAGCCTAAAGAAACTTACAATGTGTGTGTCTTCGGCGCCATCTTGTCGCCCCTCCACCCTGTCCAACCCTTAAAGCTACACTGTGTAGGAATTACTCCCATCTAGTGGTGATATTGTATATGACGACAAACTGATTATTACTTTCTAGCCCCTCCTTTATGTTGCCACTCTTTCGTGGTATATGTTTTAATTACTGCTTTTGCTTCATATTTAGTTACTAAGTGAAATATTCATGACCTCCTCATTTTCCAAAGCCTGTTTTGCTAAACTATCAACCTTTTCATTATCTTTTATCCCTCTATCCACTGTAGTTGCTATTGCCATCATCTCTACTGTGTACTGATAAATGATCTGATGCTCTCCTATTAACAGAAATGTTTAAGGATGGAATACTGAAAGCAAAACTTGTTCTTCCCGTATTAGGATCTTTAGATCCATCCGTATATACTGGGACAAATGCTTGATATACAGTTTGTAGTCTATCTTCAACAACAGCTACAATGTTTCCAGATTCTTTCATTAACTCTCGCATATCAAAATCTATGAGAACTGCAGGAAACACCCAAGCTGGAGTTATTGATAATGCTACTGTTGAAATATATCTTTTCTGACTTAAAATCATTTCTCAAGCTTCTTTGTCACTATCCCATGCAAAACACTTCCGTTTAGACCTTTCCTTTTCCCAGCACGGAAAGAGTGCCTTTACCTGTTGGATGACAGTCTTCTGAATGACCTTGAAGATTTACCCAGTAGTTCATCATTAACTGCTTTCGTCTGATTTGTAAAGGCATTTCACCCACTTCTCCCTGAAGAGCAGATACAGGAGTCGTTTTAAAAGCACCACAACAAAGTCTCAAAGCTTGAGCCTGTATCACATCCAGTTCAATGCTATTGGCTGATAATTCTTTGGATTTGACGGGTCCTTTCCCAGGTTTCCTAATAGGAATAATCACTGACTTTTTCCATCCAATAGGTAACTTTCCTTTTACCCAAACTTCATTATAAAAGCCTAACAGTTTTATAGATGCCAAAACACCCAAATGTTTTAACATTATGTATCAGATTTCATCCTTTCCAGGAGATGTTATTCCAGCTCTTGCTATTGCCCTCTTCATTTCTTCCATAGTGAACAGCGCATCCCTTGTGCTATTAGTTTCCTTCCGCCTCTCAGTCCTTCCAGAATAAACTGATTTTGTTAATTCCCTTCCTCTCTTTCCCTCCTCAGTTAGATTATTTGAGCTGTGGATTTCAACAAATGCCTTTGCTATATAATTTCTGCCTTTTCTTCATCCGATACTGCTGCCTTTTCCCGCTCCTTCATAACAGGGTATTTCCATTCTCTTCTGATTCCTCTCATGCTTTAATCATGTCCCATACCTCTCCCACAGGTGTTGATCCACCTATTTTATTACAAAACTTCTGTCAACTTTGTCTTTTTGCATTCCCTTACCTTTGCTTGCATTTGCTTATATTTAATTAAATTCTGAAAATTATGAGTTCTTCTTAAAAATTTTAAAGCTTTATTTCTTTCTTTAACTCCTGCACTGCATTCATCTGTCCACCAAGGGACCTCCTTCCTCTTAATGTGTCCATTACTTTTAGGAATTGACTCATTAGCCGCTTTGTTTTCAATTTTTTTATTAATCTCTTCAATATCTTCATTTAAATCTATTTTGTCTATTTCACTCTCACAAATAAAACTAAACTTTTCCCAGTTAGCACAATCAAATATCCATTTCCCTATTCTTTTCTCTTGTTGTTTATTTTCCTGCAGTAATATTCCACAAAAAACTGGATAATGATCACTCCCTACTGATGTTTCATAATTTACATCCCACTCACATATCCCTGCTAAATTATTTGACACCAAAGTTAAATCCAATACTGACATATTCCCTGTGTGTACATCCAGTCTGGTCCTTTTCCCATCATTTAAACAAACCAATTCCTTTTCCTCTAACAGTTGTCCGATCACCTCTCCGTTTACATCTGTTTTTGTTCCTCCCCATAATGTACGATGTGCATTAAAATCCCCACAAATCACTCTCTTATTTCCATCCATTCCTTCAATTTGCAGTAACCCATTCAGATCTAATTTCATACAAGGATTATAATAATTAATAATTATGAGCTCTCCTTCCTTTGTCAAGATCTCTATGACTATGTATTCATGCTCATTTCCCTATTCCTATCTCTCTAAATGCCATATCTTCTCTAACAAATGTTACACATGCACCCCTACTCCTTCATTTGTCAAAAGTATCATTAAATTAAAGTCAATATAATGTTTCACAGCGTTAATGTTCACTGTGATTTCAATTTATGAGTAAAATAAAGCCTGTGGTAAACATAAATTGACGATGCTTTGATGTTTTGTTGTACAAAGTATTATGATACAATTATATGTCACATTTAATGTAGAAAATAAAGGTTTAAAAATAGGCTTTGTTTGTTGTGATGTCATTTTCATCAGCTTTACACAAAAACAAGCCGTGCTCGTAGGACATGATGCTCCTCAGTGGATAATATTAGAGAGTGAACGATCAGCTGTTTCTGTGGTCAGGTCGTCAGAAGAGTCTGTGCTGGAGGATCTTTCTTGACTACAAAGCCGAGTCTCAGAGCTCAGAGTCAGAGCTCAGGCAGATGCTGAAATCCAGATGCAGACCAGAACATTTCTAGAGGTGCGTGTGTGTCCAGATCATGTTCACAGATGCTGATGCTCCTGTTCAGCGTGTAAGTCCATCACTTCTTCCTTCAGGCTGTGAGGTGAGGCTGAAGGACGCTCAGGATGAGCTGGAAAGCTCACAGAAGAGCAGCAAGGCTCTGGTGGAGTTCCTCTGTGAAGACGACAAGTCCTTCAAACTGGAGGAGGCCTGTGTGATCGTCCACGGCTTCTGCCATCGCTTCCAGAGAGCCGTGCGGGCGAGCAGCACTGATGCTGACTGCACTGTCTCTTTAAAGACTAACTACCAAATCAAGTCCACAATCACCAGAGAACTAGAGCTGCTCCTTTAAAACAATCTGTGTTTCAGCCTTTTACAATATTAGATATTAATCTTCCTTCATGGAGTTTCTCTGAAATGCCTTAACAGTTGTTTTACTGTCTTTTACTAAATAAATGCAAGGGAGAATCACCATTTATATTCACCAAACTCTTTAAACTAAACTAAAGTTGATACAGAGACTCTATTGAAACGTCTGTCTAAACTCTTATTGCATTCGGCTCCATTTTGACCCAGAAGAGGTACAAGCATTTTATTTCGTTTTTAATAAATCTATAGTTTTTAGTACGAAGATGGAATTTTGTATAGATTCTGTCAAAATAATAAATAAATAAATAAAATCTGATTTAATGTAAGAAATATGAACTATTTAAACTGTGGCTTTTGCGTTCGTGTCTGTATTGACCTGAAAGTGAACTGTAGCTTTACACATGAAATTATGCTGATGTTTTTCATCTATTGGTTAGATTTGTCTCAAATTAATTCTGTAAAATACATTTATTCTCTTTCCTACACACACACATTTGATCCTTCCCACATTTCCCACAAAAGTCCACATTTCACTTTGCCTATTGATGAACCATTGCAGCATGAAAAGATTCAAGCTGTTTATCATCTCATTTTTTCAAGTAAAAGTTTATTAATGAAATGTTTACAAACAAAATGTTTATTTTACGGAGTAATATTGATGCTGTTTTGTTGGAAAAAGAATATGTAGGTTTCATAAATTTAGACTGTTTTGAGCAGTCATGAGTTATAAGTTTCAAATGAATTTAATTATATCCATTGAAGTCAATGAAGTTCATACTGGTAATTCTCTTATTATATGTTCTCATAAAGTTCATCTAATGATATATTCAAATAAAATGTATCGTATTGATACAAATGTATATTTTCTTGCAACTCAGTGAACAAGGCATGTTCAGATAATGTAGTAGGTGCCCTCTGCAGTTTCCTTTAACTGAATCTTTGGTTGAGTAAATGTGTAGACATTACTGATATTACTTTCTGAAATGTGATTTACTGCAGTGTGTGTGCTTCCAGTTCCTCCACCGATACAAATCTGTTCCTGTGGTCCAAACCAAGACTTCAAAATTATCCCAGGAAAGCAGACCGTATTGGTGACTATCAACGGCATGTCTCGTCACTTCCTTCTACCTTTTTATATCCGACCAGATGAAGTCAAGCATAATAATGGCTTACTATATTCTTTTGTCCTGTGAGTTTGTATGTGTGTGAGAGAGAGTGTGTGTGCCTGTGTTTGTGTGAGAGAGAGAGTGTGTCTATCACAAAATCATGATTAATTTGATAAATTCTGCCATTTGTAGTTTTTAAATGTGTAGCAAAGACAGGGTTAGGTACATTTGTGTGTGTGTGTGTGTGTGTGTGAGAGAGAGAGAGAGAGAGATTGTATGTGAGAGAGAGAGAGAGAGAGAGAGAGAGAGAATTTTGAATTTTTACAAAACAACTTTAATACACTTTTCAAGAATTAAATTACAATCATAAACATTTATCAATCAGATCATAACAAAGTTCACAAAAAGAAAAATACTACTTCATTTTCAAACAGACAACACAGGGCACTATTGCAACACCAAATATTAACAAAGGTATCGAGATCATCAACAAATTTATAATAATTAAAATCAATCAAGATTCTTGCCTGTACCATATTAAAAAGAAGCTCAACTACATTTTGTTCTACATTATCTTCAATTTTTTTCTTTCTACTCAGATAAATTGCGAGTTTAGCCTTGCCTATGATAAAATTCAACAACTGACAATGAAATCTTTTCTCTCTAGCATATTTAAAACCAAAAATAAACAATTCCACAGAAAAAGTTTCACCACATCTTTCAAAAATATTGCTTAATGACAAAAATAGAGGTTTTAACCTGTAACACTTTGCAAAAGCATGGAAGACAGTTTCTCTTTCATTACAAAAAGGACATTTGTCACTACTTTCAGGGTTTATAACAGATACAAAGGAATTAACCGCAATGGCTCCATAAAGGATTTTCCATTGCAAATCTCCAGTTTTCATTATCAATGGTGGTTTATAGAGTGACCTCCACTGAAGTTTTATATCTGCGCTCAAATTGAAAACAGTACGCCACGGGGTGTCAACTTTCCCATCCAACATCTTTTTGTTAAAACTAAACACACAATATTTATATAATTTTTTTCCAACACAGGATAAAAAATCAATATACACAGTACTGCAAGACTCCAAAAAAAACCCAGAAAAATTTTCCACATTCACAGCAAAAACTAAATTTGGAAAAGGATCCAAGAGAGAAGAGAGAGAGAGAGAGAGAGAGAGTGTGAGAGAGAGAGAGAGAGAGAGAGAGAGAGAGAGAAAAAAACACCAGCCACCCTCTGCCCTCATACCAGCTCAGAAATAATTATGACAAATTTACAAACAGAAGTGGGAGAAGTCTACTTGAGCTCTGTCGATCACTGGGCCTGTATATAGTGAACGGCCGCATACGGGGAGACTCTTTTGGTTGTTATACCTTTAATTCTTTCCTGGGCAACAGTACTGTCGATTATTTCATCACAGACATTGACCCAGTGCATCTCAGAGCATTCACAGTCAGTCCTCAAACACCTCTGTCAGACCACTGTACAATTACACTATATTTAAGACAAACTCATACCAATGAATCACGCAGACAGCCCTCCCATTTACTGAAGCTGCAACAACCCTACAAGTGGACAAAAAACAGCACAGAAAACTATCAAAATGCAATAGAAAGCCAAACGATCCAATTATTATTAGACAAATTTATAACTAACACATATTCACAAAATAAATTAGGCATAAATCTGGCACTAAGTGACATTACCAACATTTTCCACCAAACAGCATCCATGTGCAATTTAAAAAAGAAATCAACAAAAAGAAAACCAAAAAACACCAGCGAAATGTGGTTTGACAGTGAGTGCAAACATATCCGAACAACTGTACGAAATCTGTCAAATCAAAAACACAGAGATCCTGACAATGAAGAACTCCGCCATCAATATCATGAAGCTCTTAGACTGTACAAACAAACTCTAAGAGTAAAAAAGGAAAAACACACAGAACAATTATTTCAAGCAATGGAGGAGTCCATAAATACCAGTAACTTCTGGAACAACTGGAACACTCTCTATAGACCACAGCAGGAAGAACTGGCCATTCAAAACGGGAACATATGGAGGACACACTTTGAAAATCTGTACAAAACAACTGAAACAAATCCTGCTCGAAATGAATTAAAAACCAAATTAGAAATCCTGAAAGAAAAAAAATAAAGACAACCAGAACCCCCTAGATTTCCCAATCACTGTAGATGAGCTTACAGAGAGACTACATGCTTTAAAACACAACAAGGCATGTGGCATTGACGGAATATTAAACGAAATGATCAAATACACAGATGACAAATTCAAAACCGCAATAATCAAATTATTCAATATTGTTTTGAGTGTAGGATATTTCCCCGACTACTGGAACCAAGGCCTGATTACACCGATCTTTAAACAAGGAGACAAATATGAGCCAAACAATTACAGAGGCATATGTGTCAATAGCAACCTGGGGAAAATATTCTGTTCGATTGTTAATATAAGACTGCAGAACTTTCTTAAAACACACAAAATTCTGGACAAAAGTCAGATTGGTTTTCTGCCCAAACACAGAACATCTGACCACATCTACACCCTCCACACCATCATTGATAAACATGTTTACCAGAATAAATCTAAAGTCTTCGCTTGCTTTATTGACTTTGAGAAGGCTTTCGATTCGATCTGGCACGAAGGACTCTTCCTAAAACTACTGGAAAATGGGATTGGAGGGAAAACATTTGATCTGATAAACACCATGTATAAAAACAACACATGTGCTGTAAAAATAGGGAATAGTCGAACAGAATTTTTCCCCCAAAATCAAGGAGTCAGACAAGGTTGCCCATTGAGCCCCACTCTATTTAACATCTATATAAATGAATTAGCCAAAGCATTAAATAACTCCACTGCCCCCGGCCCAACCCTGACGGACTCAGAGGTCAGATGTCTCCTCTTTGCAGATGATCTAGTCATTCTGTCAGAAACAAAAGAGGGACTACAACAGCTCATCGACGTCGTAGAGACATTCAGTCTAACGTGGGCTCTCAAAATTAACTTAGCTAAAACAAAAATAATGATTTTTCAAAATAGATCCAGGTGTAGGGAAAATAAATATGTCTTCAGAGCAGGAAACCAAGTCCTCCAACACAC
Source organism: Abramis brama (assembly GCA_022829085.1). Taxonomy (NCBI): domain Eukaryota; kingdom Metazoa; phylum Chordata; class Actinopteri; order Cypriniformes; family Leuciscidae; genus Abramis; species Abramis brama. The sequence goes on along the minus strand of CM040766.1, from coordinate 61,239,709 downwards.
CCACGAATACACATATCTGGGACTAAAGCTGAGTTCAACAGGGAACTTTAATCTGGCTGTGAATGAACTGAAAGCAAAAGCAATGAGAGTCTTCTACATGATTAAAAACACTATTCGACATGAAATTCCAATTCAAACCTGGCTAAAAATCCTAAAAGCAATAATTGAACCCATTGCTCTATATGGCAGCGAGATATGGGGACCTCTGAAAACCCAAGATTTCTCAAAATGGGAAAAAGAGGAAATCGAAACTCTGCAAACCCAAATTTGTAAAAGCATCCTAAAAGTAAACAGAGCGACACCAAACAACTCGTGCAGAGCTGAATTAGGACAATACCCCCTGCTGATCACTATCCAAAAAAGAGCTGTGAAGTTCTACCAGCACCTGAAGCGCAGTGACCCGAGCTCATACCAGGCTGAGGCCCTGCGGTGTCAGGAGCAGAACCGGCACCGGAGCGCAGTGACCCGAGCTCATACCAGGCTGAGGCCCTGCGGTGTCAGGAGCAGAACCGGCACCGGAGCGCAGTGACCCGAGCTCATACCAGCTGAAGCCCTGCGGTGTCAGGAGCAGAACCGGCACCGGAGCGCAGTGACCCAAGCTCATACCAGCTGAGGCCCTGCGGTGTCAGGAGCAGAACCGGCACCGGAGCGCAGTGACCCGAGCTCATACCAGCTGAAGCCCTGCGGTGTCAGGAGCAGAACCGGCACCGGAGCGCAGTGACCCGAGCTCATACCAGCTGAGGCCCTGCGGTGTCAGGAGCAGAACCGGCACCGGAGCGCACTCTCACAGCTCATGCTGAAACTACAGCCAGACCAGCACAGCACTATCTGGCCCAACCAAATTATTAAATTACAAAAACAAAATTACATTACCTATTGGAAAGATGCTACTAAATCACAAAAGAAGCTGGAACACTATTTACACCTGAAAAGAGATTATAAACCAGCAGAATACCTGAGCTGTGTGAAAGAGCATAAAATGAGAAAGACCCTGACCAAGTACAGGCTGAGTGACCACAGTCTGGCTGTAGAGAGAGGCCGGCACAGGCAGAGATGGCAGCCGAGAGAGCAGAGACTGTGTTCACTGTGCTCTCAGGGAGAGGTGGAGACAGAAGAACACTTCCTGATACACTGTGATCACTATCACAGCATTAGATCAGACTATTTCACTAGATTCCAACAACTAGAACCAAATTTTATGGCATTACCAAATTCAGAAAAATTAAATCATATTTTGGGTGAGGACTCCAGCTCAATCACAACAGCAGCAAAATATGTGACAGCCTGCCACAAACTACGAGAGTCAGCCAGTGGACACAACTAAAGTCAGAATCATCCTTATCTCGTCTGAATGTTGGTACTAATGTACAAAGGTGTTTTTTTTTTCTTTTTTTTTCTTGTTTATATAAATGTATTCATACATTTGTTTACTGATTGATTTATAGAATTTATTGATTATTTGTGTATGTAATGTCCATTTATGTAATGGCCAATGCTTTGGCAATACTGTACAAGTCATGCCAATAAAGCTCATTTGAATTTGAATTTGAATTTGAGAAGGAGAGTGGGAGAGAAAGAGAGAGAGAGAGACAGAGAGAGAGAGAGAGAGAGAGAGAAGGAGAGGGGGAGAGAGAGAGAGAGAGAAGGAGAGAGCGAGAGACAGAGAGAGAGAGAGACAGAGAGAGAGAGAGAGAGAGAAGGAGAGGGGGAGAGAGAGAGAGAGAGAAGGAGAGAGCGAGAGACAGAGAGAGAGAGACAGAGAGAGAGAGAGAGAGAGAAAGAGAGAGAGAGAGAGAGAGAGAGAGATTCATCATATATTCATGTTGTTTCAATCCTGATGTAATAATGACTGTCGGAAAAAATAAACATAATGAGAATTTATTTTTATTTTTTCTGATTTAAAATTATAATTGCAATATTTTTAACATAATTCAGATGTAGTCTCACATATAAAGGTGTTTAAGGACAATATGTACTATATTCTTTTTACGTAAACCACATTAGTTTTTAAACTTGTAGAAAATAATATAAAAGTTTTCTAAAACTATATGAAACAAACACGAATACTGCGTACATTTATAAAAACTTGATTCATGTTTTGTTTTTTACATGTTTTTGTAGGTAACACTATTTTACAGTGTCATTGTTACACGTTACATGTATTTACTATAGTAATGACTATAAATGAACCCTAACCCTATAGTACGTACATGTACTTAATATTACTCAGTACTTAAATATATAATTACACATTAAAATAAAGTGTTTTTTTACTTTGACTTTGATTATTTGTCCCAGACTCATTTACTTT